>PVIH01007747.1:9827-27286 GCA_004025045.1 Sigmodon hispidus
CCAAGGACCCAGCAATACCACTTCTGGGTGTATACCCTAAAGAGGCACATTCACACTCCAAAGGTATTAGTTCAACTATGTTCATAGCAGCATTATTTGTAATAGCAAGAACCTGGAAACAACCTAGATGTCCCTCAACTGAAGAATGGATTAACAAACTGTGGTACATCTACACAATGGAATACTACTCAGCAGTAAGGAAAAATGATATCCTAAAATTCACAGGCAAATGGATGGATTTGGAGAATATCCTCCTGAGCGAGGTATCACAAACTCAGAAAGATAAGCAGGGGATGTACTCACTCATTAGTGGTCTCTAAAGAAACAAACAAGAAAAAAAGCCAAGCAGGCCCCAAGCTGCAATCCACGACCACTGAACAGCTTTGGATCAGAAACACCCTGGACTGTCCCTTCAAACCCCAGTCCAACTATAGGAACACCTGACTCACTCTTGAGGGAGAGGAGACAAAACTGGATTTGCCAGGAGTGGAGACTGATCCAAGCATTATTGGGTCAGTGGGACCATGGGACTGTCTGCTCCCTGCCCAGGGAGGGGATGGGGAGTTGTGGAGAAGAAAAAATGACCTGATGTGGCGGGAGGGGGAAGGGACCTCGAATAAGGATATACAGGGATAGAAAAAAAAAAATCAGAGGGAAAGCTGAGCACAAAGTAAATATATGTGTAGCAATCTTATTTGCATTATCACCCTTGATAAGTCATGCTTATGATTTTTATATTCTTTATAGTTATTGTTAACTTATCAGCATTTTAAATTCATTTTACTGTTTTTCTTGATAAATACAAAATAAAGAAAAAAAAGAAAAGCCTATATAAGTGGGGTGCTGCACATCTTGGCATTTCAGGAATGGATAAAGGGGTATGGAGTACAGCAGCCATTGGCTGAACTTTCGGAGTGAACCCCAGCCCTGAATCTACTGGCTGAACTTTGGGTGCGAAACTAACTTTTGAATCTATTGGCTGTCAGGAGGACTCCTGAGATTCTTCCCAGACTTCCAGACCTAAGACCTGTCTTCAGGCACCAAAAGCTCCTTTCCTGAAACAAAGCTTTGTAAGGATAAATCCATGCCTTCACAAAAACGTTTTGTGTAGAAGAAGAAGAAGAAGAAGAAGAAGAAGAAGAGGAAGAGGAAGAGGAAGAGGAAGAGGAAGAGGAAGAGGAAGAGGAAGAGGAAGAGGAAGAAAGATGTACACACAAATCCTTTATAAGGCGCTGTTATTATGCCTTTGCCAAATTCACACTGAGAGGCCATCCTTTTCTTAGAGAACGTGATCACAAGGTAAATTCTCTTGGAGGCTGAAAAACAACCTTTGAAGCTGACTTCATGTTGCCATCACTGTGCAGCAAAGAAAGGACAGTGTGGATGAAGAATGCACCAGAACACAAAGTACAACAGGCAAGTGGAGAGCTAATGAAAAACTACCTGGGATAGGACCCAAAGAGCTTACTAGATGATATGTTAAATATATGTGCTATAAACTGAATCATTTAATATATTGTAATACAAGTTCTGCTCATATCCCAGGGCATTAGAGTTCACTCCAGCACTGATCTTCAAAACCAGAAGTGTTATGTACACCAAATGTGAATTCAAGTCTTTATCAAAGTGCATTGCTACTCATGCTTAAATGTGTAAAGTTCATCATTTGAGGAATACAGGAGGGACCTAAAATTCATTAGCCAAGCAGTCAGTATCCTTGTGCTGCACTACTGATTATAGGCTAAAGATTGTTTCTAAATGACCCCAATTTTACCATCTATGCAATTTGCAAAACACATGTGTTTTCTTGAAAACACTTTAGTTACATGTTTAAAGAAACAAAAGTTCCTTTATATCTGGATGCTTTTTTAAAAAGACAGTTGGAGCAGTGGCAGAAATGACAGCCTTCAGCAACCTAATCCCCAAAATCGGCCTGTGGCTTTTCTTTCCCTATGAACTCTCAGTGCTAACTTGGACCTCATCCGATCAGCCAGTCTCCCTGACCTCCACCAGCCACACTGCTTCCCTGGCTGTCATAGCTGCATCCTGATTCTTCTCTAAAATGTTCTCCCTACCGAACTGCTTTCCCATATTGTACCTGGGTGATTTGACATTTCAACTTCTCTTGACTATTTGATTTTACTTACATACTTGTTAGGCACTAAAAATGGATTTTCAACTTTGACATTTACCGCGGAGACTAATTATTCTGTGGTGGGAACAGGGAGTTGAGGTCCTGTGTTTCAGGGGACAGTGATGACATTTCTGGCCTGTATCTCTTAGATGTCAGTAGTACATGTTCCTCTAAAGGCTAACCTTGTAACAATCAAAACTTTCACAATTGTTGACAATTGTCTCTCAGATTAGACTCCTCGGCTGGTAAGCAGTAGTCTACACAATTATGATAGTAAAGATAACGTAAACCTTAGCTTATGACTGGCCATCAACTATTCTAAGCCTGTGTCTACTCAATCCTCATAATCTTCTGTTTTAAAGAGGAAGAAATGCTTAGACAAGTTGACTTGTCCAAGGCCACGCTGCTTCAAAGCTGTACAATGATCTAAGTTCCTTGATGCCCAGCCCTCTCCTCATAATGACTGAACCATCTTGCTTGTCTGTAAATGCACAAAATTGACAGCAATGGAGTATGCCTGTACTTGTCCAGCTTAGTTTATAACCTGGGACATCCAGGAGACCAGCCCACAGTTAAGGTCATGTCACTGGTACAGCCAGAGCTTTTTCATCCTCCCAAAGGTTAAAAAAAATCTATTTAACAACTATTATAGGTTGGTATGAATGAAGTCCATGAACATGAGTCACAAACCCATGTGAGTATGACTGTCCACCTCGTGTCTACAGGCTAAATTTTCTTCAACTGAAGTTCTATCTTGTACAAGTAGGCCCTGTCTTCATGTAGCAACTGCAGGGAATAAATGACCAGAAACTGGCATGGTCCTGAGAATATAAGTGATAAGATCCCTCATTGTCTGAGTTAGGGTTCCTATTGCTGCGACAAAACCAATAAGCAAGTTGGGGAGGAAAGGGTTTATTCAGCTTACACTTTAGCATTGCTGTTCATCACCAAAGGAAGTCAGGACAGGAACTGAAACAGGGTAGGATCCTGGAGGCAGGAGCTGATGAAGAGGCCATGGACAGGAGCTGCTTACTGGCTTGCTCAGGCTGCTTTCTTCCAGAACTCAGGACCTCCAGCTCAGGGATGGCACCACCCACATGGGCTGAGCCCCCACCCCTCTTCAATCACTAATAAAGAAAATGCTTACAGCTGGATCTTAAGGAGACGTTTCCTCAGTTGAGGCTCCCTCCTCCTGATGACCATACCTTGGGTCAAGATGGCAAACAAACAAAAACAAAAGCCCTGCCAGTCCACTCATGAATGAGACAAAGTACCCAGCTACAAACTGAAAAGATGACGTCTGCAGAAAGCCTAAGTTAGAAAGCACAAGTTAGAACTATTTTTCTCCATAAATAAATTTTTAAAGTAACAGAGTTAGTAATATGCTGTTTATCTGATGGATGTACAAGTAACCTGAAAATCATCTATCCATTTATTTATTGAGTTTTCCATAGGGTTTAAAACATATTTGACCTCTTTAAGTGGATAAATACTTTACTTAGACTCCAGTATGATTGTTTTTTATTCTGCTGAGTAAATCCTCTGAAATATTTGCCCACTTCTTAAAGTTAAGAGAAGAGACAGAAAGTGCCTCCAATGGTTCTGATGAGCTCCAGAACCTAGAACAGCTAGGCTAAAAGAATGTCCCTGCTGTTGGGGCCATGAGGACGGGCTGAGCGCACCACGGTGCAAACTACCAACTGTAGTAACTACGAATGAGTTCCCCCACCAGCTCCTGCTCCGTGACACTCAGCTTTGCTTCCTTACACTGATCTGTGATTTCAGCTGCAAAATGGACATCTCAGAACATCAGGCTTTGAATTCTTCCTGGAAAACAGTGCATGTTCAATACATTTTTGTTTGTTTGTTTTCAATGCATTTTTATAATTACTGCAGGCTTTTCCATATGAGATTACTTCTGAGTCTTAGTTTTTAAAATAAATATATTCTTTTGGTTTATTATTCCAGTAATTTTTGCATCACTGACAACTAATGTTTAAAAAAATAAAAAAAAAAATGAGATTCACCTATGGAATTCATGATCTGCTATGTGTTCTTCCTGTTTGTAATCAATAATTAAGATCAAATCTTGCACTTGCCCTGTTGGTAGCCTGAATCTAACTGTTGTGTTTGCGTTTGAGGCCTGACTCTGTGAGATCCTTGACATACTTCTGACAGCCCTTGCACCCATCTCAATAGGATGCAAGCAAATATCTGCACCTCCTCCCAAGGCAAAGATGGGCTTGAGCCTATATGCTTCATTGCAACCCTGCAACAACTCCCATAAACACAATAAAGTTAAGTTCCAGCAGTTCTGAGCTTTTTACAGTATTCGTTATATGCCTTTAAAATAATTTATAATGGAAATTCTGAGATGTTCTTCACTACAGAGGATATTGGTCCTAGGCCCAGCAACAGAACATATGTTCATAGGCATACACAACTGAATGTATGTAATACATGTACACAGAAAAGACTCCTGTTCACTTAACTCAAATTTATTCAGAACAGTTTTATGTTATTTATTTTCTTGAGTTTTAGACAAGATCTTTTTTAGCACATTACAGAGGCCTGGAGGGGCTTTCTGCATAAAAGACAAAGCCAAGCACTGTTAATGTAAAGTATAGTACACTCAGTGTTTTGAGAAACATGGCCAAACATATTTGAATATGAAGCCATCGGGCCAAGAAATCTTGATGTCTAGAAGCTGAGGGCAAAGTTGGCAGTGGGCTTCTCATTATCAGGAGATTTTGTGCTACCTCGTGGCTATAAGGTTCAGCCTGCCTCAATCTAACAAAGATTCATACGTATGACTGCCAGAACTGTTAATATGCAAATATACCATGTCATATGCATGCCGGTAAAATAAACAGCATAAGATCAGATTGGCAGTACTTGTCTATTACAAAGTAAGTGACATTAGTAAGTTACTTGATGCTTCTAACCTCGGTGTACCCATCTCAACATGCTAGGGAACTAGCATCTACTTCCCACAGGTTGCTATGGATACTAAATGAAAGAATACCTCTAAAATGGCTGATGAAGTGTGGAAACACTAGGAGTTCAATACATACCAGCTCAAATGATCTACCTCAGCTGGCACCTCCATTTCAAATGGCACCAAAGAAACTCCATTAAACTCAAGTGGATTTTCTTACCAAGGAAGAGAATAAGACACAGGTGGTTTTGCCCCATCCTGTAGAAATATCTAAAGCTTAAATATAGGTGAAAAACTAGAGGGTACATAATAGGAGATAAACTAGGAGAAAACATACCACACAATGCAGCACAGGCACAGCTCTGCTGCTCGAACTAAGAAACCAGAAATTGAGAACTTACCTTCTGTAAGCCGGAGAGATTTCACGTCCTTGGGGAGCTATTTAGTGTTCAGAAATAATTTTTACTGGAATAAGATTTAAGACATCTTACCAAGATTTCACCTTCAAAAGTTAAATTGATTGAGAGAACAGAGTGAGGCTCCTGTCACAGAGTTTGAATTGCTTCCCCCCAAAAAATGGTAGATGCCAGGTAATTCAGGGAGCTTTTCGGGAAGCCTCCTCATTACGTTTTATAGCTCCCTTCCCATCATTAAAAGGGAACACATTTCTAGTGGGTAAACATCCTTCAGTTGAACAAACTCCAGCAAGACGATTCCTGAGTGAAGTTGCCTTTGTTTCCTAAACTCCTGGGCATACTTAACTGATGTGTGAAATTCCGTGAGCTCCAAGCAGGGGGTGTTGCTCAAGGGCTGAAGCTTACCACAGACTAAGTAAAACAGACTTCTTAACCCACAGACCAGCAAAATCATTATGCCTAATAACACTGTTTTTTAATAAAGAGCCAATAAAGAATTTACTAGAACATGGAGGTGACTTTAAGAGGACATTTAGCACAGGCTGCTTGAGAAGCCTTGTGATAAGTCTCTTCACATCTACATGCTGTGATAACATCACAGAAATCCCAAAACCTTAATGGTGGCTGAAGGCTCTTCGTAAGTGTCACAGAGACTAGAGACCACAGGGAACCCCCACAGCCTCACAACCCAATGTGTCTATCTGATCTGCAGAACAGCCCTAATGTCCAGTTATTTGATACGTGATTGGAAATTATCCTGGTTCTATTTAAACAGCACCTGGGATGTACTTTTAAAAGACAGCACTAATGAGAAAAGTCCAGGAACTATTTTGATCTTGGCTAGTTAGTGGCCACCTCAGCAAGTGACATTTCCCTTCTTTAAATGAGTTGTAAAACGCTACCAGAAAGACCTTAGGTTCAGTGCTACAACTGATCCTTACTCTCCTATACCGGGAAAAGCAGAACTCCCCAAACTTCTGGAGTGGCTGGAAAGAAAATATATCTCATTCAAGAGCGCCATCTAGTGGCAGAAAGGAGGCAGGTCCAAAGACACTCCACAGCATTTGGATTATCTGTTTTAAACCCTGTAATTTTGGAAGAAACTTAGTTTAGTGTTTCCCAAAATACATTCCTTGATAACAGGATTCTGTCATCAAATACATTTGAGACATACTGGGTGAAGATCTGTGGAAAATATAACTTTATTTCAGGCTATCAGGAACCCTACATATGCCAACGCACGCAGGGAATCTCTAAAGGGAGAAGAAGCATTTCTCACTTGAATTTGATCAAGCAAACTTTTTACTTATGAAATAGAGCACTGGAATTCATACAAAAATGCTGCAGAAATGTTGGTCTAATCTAGCTCCTGCTTCAACATTTTCATGAAGACTCAGGCAACAGACGTAGTGTGCCCCTGATCTCAGCACTGGCTAGGAGCCTGTTACAATCCACAGCAGGTAAGAAGTGGGGGTGGGTGAGAGGAATTCCTTCCTCCCTCTGCCTAGCACTAACACTAGTATGAAAGAAATTGTCTGGCCAGAAGGATATCCTATGACAGACAGATTAAATACTGATTTAAAAATACTTTCATCACAAGTTCTGGTAGCTGCTACATCTTAATCTGGCTACAGATCAGCCTTAATGCTATATGCCAACATGGTGATAGTTCATCTGCATATATTTTATTATTGTTGCTATACTTGAAGACAAACAATTTAAGAGTGTGTGTGGAAGTTATTTTTTATTCTTCTCATATATATGCCATTTAACTGCAAACCTAAAAAACAGTAACAAATACTTAGTGATTTAGGACTTCAAATTCAAAGAATTATATCCTAAAATAATAAGCTCCACAAGAGGCAAGACTGTCATTTCCTCAACTGGGCAAGTGGGATGACAATTCTAAAAATCCAATGGCAGTTGCATCCAAGGATATGGCTACAAATACAGTTAAAAAATTCATTTAGAAATCAATATAAAGGGGACAGAAGCAAATGATGTTCAGTTGATAAAATATCTGCCACACACAAAAAGACTGGTGTTCAATCCCCAGCTGTATTGTTGTTTTGTCTGTTCACTTTTTAAAGTGTAGTGACAGGTGACTGCAACCCTATAAGTAGGGATCCACAGAAAGGCAGACTCCTGGGCTATTTGATGAGTGCCTTATCTCAAAATCCAAAATGACAGCGCCTGAGGAATGGTACTGAAGTTGACCTCCAGCCTACACACACACTCTCACACACACACACATGCACACGCACTCACATATACTCACACCCACATATGCACACACATATGCACACACTCACACACATATATGCACACATACACACACATACACATACTTGAACAGAATATAAAGTACAAAGCTAAAAACTAAAAACAAAGAGCTTACATGGACCCTACCAGATATCAACAATGCATCAGATATCAAAAGTATGGTGCCGAGGTTTACCTGGCTGAGTAGTCTACCTCCCCATGCCAATCTAAGTGGTCGCTGCTCTCCATACAGACATCTGGTCCTGCATTCTCCACTGTCACATCTTATACACTAATGATGTCAGAGGGATTATATGTTAACAAATTCACATTTCATAGTCCATTCCTTTTAAAAGACTGAAAAGTGATTTGACAGTACTTAAATGTTAAAATGAACAAAATAAATGGACTTTTCTGGTTTGGGGATTTTTGTTGTTTCTTGTTGGGTGCCATTTGTTGTAAACTGTTCTGGCCTAGACTTTCTGGGCCTGAACCAAAAGTTTAGACCCATAGTCCCACAGAAAAACACGCAGTCCCACAGAATCACACAGATGCTTGTATTATTTTTATGCTGATCAACCTAGGGCCCAGGCATATAACTTGCTAACTCCATCTCAATTCAACCCATCTTGTTCAGCCGTGCAGTTCAGTACCTTTTCTCAGAGAAGCACTTCCTCTGCGTCTCCTGGCAGTGACTCTGTCATCTGTGTCTGTTTCTGCTCTGTGATGTTCCCTAGTTTTCTTAGCCTGGTAGCCCCGCCCACACTTCCTGTTTGCCTTTGGCCAGTCAGCTTTTATTAAATCCATAGGCAGGACAAATATTTACATTACCAGCATAATCCCAAAACAGGGATTTGTTTGTTTCATTTTCTTTTGTGGATTTTTTGGAGGGGGAAGTTGGTTTAGTTTGTTGTTTTTTAAAGGGGGGGCAGGTCTTTTTGTGATGGTGTCTTGATGTTTCCCAGAATGGCCTTGAACTTGTAGCAATCTTTCTGCCTATACTTCCCAAGCGCTAGCATGACAAATACACATCATTATATCCAGCTCTTCATTGGTATTTTCAATCATTTTCAAAGTTGTATGATACTGCTGCTAGATTCCCATTTAAATTTTCTCCCATTAAAAAAATATCTCTTTTAAAAAAATTGTGTAAGGGGCTATAGAGACAGCTCAGCAGTTAAAAGCATTACTTTTCTTCCAGGGGACCCAAGGCAACAACCCATAACAGCAGGTCCAGAAATTCTGACCCCACTTCTGGCCTCTGCAGGCAATGTATATACTCCCATATAGACAAGGTACACACATATACATACTTAAAATTGTTTAAGAAAGATATTTAAGTTTTCTCTTATTTAAAACAATAAATCTGGGCATTGACAGCTCACATCTATAATCTCAACACTAAGGAGGCTGTGTCAGGAGGACTGCAGAGACCTCAAGGCACACGGTGCCAGATCAGCCTGTGCCTGAGAAAGAGAATAAAAAAACAATAAATAAATAAATAAACTTACCTTAATGGAGATGATTCATTTCATTACCTTTAGGTACAAAGATTTTTTCTTAGTGAATGCATTTCATATGTGAAACTACAGAATCCATTCATTTATGCTGATAATATATCTTCCCTCAATAGTTATTCCCATTTACACAAGGTTTAGGACTGCCTAGCCCTCAGTTATGAATGGCAAGCTTCAGAGGTAACTACAGACAATCAGGCCACATCAAACATACATTACACCTGAAAGGCTTTGAAAATACTCCCTTGTTTACACACAAACTCAGACTTCAATGTAAAGAAATTGTATGTGAGATACAAGTTCTAAAGATCTCCTAAGCTCTGAAACCATAAGTTTTCGACAAGACTTGTACTTCTGGTAGGTGAAGAAAAGGCTTTAATTAGAAACTCAACCTCAAAGCCTGAACAGGAAATTTAATACCTAGGTGTGGGACTGGTGTTTTAATCGGATTAACAGAGACCCGAATGCAGAGTGGAAGCCAGAAAAAGCCTTGCCAGCTAGGCTGGACGTGTTGGGAGAAGGCTGGTGCCCAGGTCTGAAGTTGGCTCAACTTGGAGCTCCACTGTGACTTCTTTGGATCTTCTCTGGCAGAGTGTCTGCTTTTACTCCGCCTGCGGATTGTAGCAGCATGATGGGGATTTGTAAAGTGACTCTAAGATGCGTGAGCTGACCTGAAATATCTTCTTGGCCCCCCTCTTCTGAGCCCCTACCCTATATCCGGCCCAAGAATAAACAACATTCTTCCAGAGCCCCTAACCACAAACTTTTTTCCCCCTCATTTCCAGAACTTCAGTTTATAGATTCTCTTTTGCTTTTGGACAGGACCTACCCTCATTCCCTAAGGTTTGACTCTAAGTTGTGATGCACATATAGTAAGCACAGCCCATTATTTGAGAAGAGGGCACGTCTGATTCGTTTTTTCTTTCCTGCCTTGCTCAGAACTGGATTCCCACGTCACAGTTGGTCAACTGGCATATTTGCATATTCATTTATTCATTTATTCAAATACCGACTGTGCTCTCATCACATGTCAAGTCTAATGCTAGGATCTGAGAGCCGAAAATGGTTGCTGATTGGTAATTCTGGCCTCATTTACTTGGAGTTGCATAAACTGGAACAAAAAAGCTAGTTTATCTAAGCCTCAGATTTCTCAGGCATGTGAGGTGATAACGGTACCTGTCTCACAACACTGAATAGCTAGCTAAAGCACCTTCTAAACTAAATAGCACAGAGAATGGTGTTCACTCCATGTTCAATATTCCAAAAGTGTAGTTTAATCACCGATGTAATTTAAAAAGAGTAATAATTGAGGACCACCAAGATAGTTTATGCCACCGAGACTAAAGAACTGAGCTCAGTCCCTGGGAGCCACATGGCAGAAGCGGAGGACCAACTCCTGCAAGCTGCCTCTGACTTCTACATGCATGCTGTAGCATGAGCCCGTGTACATGGGTGTGGGGGCATACATGCATGCACGCGCGCGCGCACACACACACACACACACACACACACACCACACTAAATAGCCTTAATTTAAAAGAAAATGTTTTAGGATAGTATGGTTTAAAATTGTTTTAGCAACTATTACAAGCAAACTACAAAATATTGCCTCCTGTGTGATCTGCAGAACAACTTTCTCTAGAGCTGGTTTTCAATGAAGCCTGTAAATTCCACCCCCTAGTGGAGGATAGATGCAACTGACTTCATCTTGGCAATATTCAGAAGTAGCTCAAACCCCACTTAACAAAGCTGAGTTTCTTAAGATCCACTTGCCTTTCTCTTCTCATGTGCCTCTACCTTGCTGGCACAGGGAAAGTACTTTGGGGACATGCTCGTCCCTCAGAATTGTGTTAGGGTAGCCAGGGCCGCTTTATATGGCGGCTAGCCTCCGACATCAACTTTTGATAGCTATCATATTCCCAATAAGGCCCCTGGGCTCTGAGTCCTTGTTCAGATCCTGGTCCTCCCAAGTTATTCAGCCCTCTCTGTACTTGTGTGATTGAGGCTTGGGATAGTTTGCTGCTACCATGTCACATAAGCTTCCTTTCTACAAGCAGTTACCACCACCCTCTCCAGTGAATGGAGCCTGTAGAAGATGCATCAGCTGCCCTAGAATATGGATGGATGGATGGATGGATGGATGGATGGATGGATGGATGGATGCCTTCACAAGGACTATATTCTCTACAAGTGGGTCTCAGAAGATGCAGAGAAGAGTGCAGGTAAAGCTCCGACTCCAACCACATCCTTTCTCTGACCCACCTCTTTCTGCAGTGGAATACACTCTTTCTTTCCTTTGGGTGGGGAGCTCCCCTCCTGCCATTTTGCATTCTCTCCTGAATATTGATCTGTGGACCAGCAGCAAGGGTGATGCCTTGAGCATGTTAAAATACATACAGTATCTTGGACTCTAGGCGAAAGCAGGTGAATCAGAAACCAAATCTGAACCTGACCAGATCCACAGGGAAAGAAAACTTCATCGCCATAAGACAGTGGCTTGATGCCAGATAGATGTTCAGTCAGTTTATTAAGTTGGACCTTTACCTTCAAGGACAAGAAATGTGTTTTTCTTTCTACAGGCTGGTTACAGAAAATCAAAACCACTGGTGTCTGGACCCTGACAATTCATTAATGTTCACTCAGAGCTCAAAAGTGAACCATCATTACCTCCTGCAGAAGGAGAAAGCAACACCTTTGATCTGCCCAGAAGAGGTACAAGACAAACAGGAATTACTAGAACTTACTACAAATGAAAATCACTGGTTATCATTTCAAAACTAACCTGTTTCACGCTCATTCTCCATGGGTGAAATAAATCAACATGAAATAATGTTTGTTTTCAATAACAGAAAAATAAATTAATACAAGATTCAGGGTTAACAGTTCCTAGTGAAAGTTATCCTAACTATCTAGACAATGGAGACATACATATATTTTGCCTTATTAATATGGGAAGTCAACACAAAACCTCACAAGATCAAGCCAACCAACATACCAACACAGACAGTGTGGTGGTTTGGAAGAGATTGGCCGCCAAAGGGTGGGGCACTATTAGGAGGTGTGGCCTTGGTGGAGGAAGTGTGTCACTATGGAAACAGGCGTGGAGATCTTTTTGCTCAAGCTTTCCTCAGTGTGCCAGTCAGCTTTCTTCCTGTCAGCTCCATCAGCCAGTCTGCCTGCAGGCTGCCATGCTCCCTTCATGACGATAATGGACTAAACCTTGAAACTGCAAGCGAGCCGCCCTCAATGAAATGTTTTCTTTATAAGAAGAGTCACTGTGTCGTGGGGTCTGTTCACAGAAATGAAAACCCAAACTAAGATGGAAAGGGAGGGGCTCACGAGGAGCCATGACTAGCTGAGCTATTGGCAGCTGATGGTCACTGGGTGGGAGAAAGTCAGTTTCCTTCAGTGGTCTGGCCCACAGGAGGCCATCCATGGTCCAGTTGATGTCACCCTATACTTCTATGCATATGAGCAACACTAGTTGGACTCATTGGGTTATGAAAGTGAGAAAGAAAGAAAGAAAGAAGAAAATCGTGGATTTTGGAGAGGAATATTAGAGGATAGTCCAGGAAGATCTGGAGAGGAAAAGAGAGCAGTTGAGGGCAGAAGTGGTTTAAATACACTATATTATGTATAAAACTACCAAAGAATAAAAATGTAAAGATACTCAACAGAAACAAAGTCTTATAAAGAGAATTTGGGCATGATTTCTAGGAAAACTTTATAACTTACCTTCTGTTGCTATTGCTCCTTGTGACTTCATTTCTAACCATTTCTTTTTCACACGGCTACAGCCTGGCATGGAAGAAAATATTGAGCAACATACTTAAGTTCTCCTATGTGACCTTAGGAAGGATTGAGCTAACTAATTTTCCTAGCTATGAAATAGAAGAAATACTCTCCATCTCAAAGATTCACATGAAGATGAAATGAGAGAAATAAAACTTCTAGAATAAGGCAAGCCTGTCCACCCCTTCCAGATTTCCCCTTTAAAGTGAATACTGCACCTACATGCATGAATTGTACCTGTCTGACAATGAATTACATCCTTTGAAGTACGAAGCATTGAAATGCATCTCCAAATGTACATCTCAAGTTTCTATTTATAATAACTGGCAAAATCTCCAATTAATTTGGCTTTTTAGCTTAATGCATCATGATATAAAGCTTCATCAGACATGGTTAGGGTGTGGCTGGGTATGGCTAGGGCGTGGCTAGGGCATGATAGGATTAAAGGACAGTCAAAGGCTTCATCTTCATCTCACCTAATCCCAAACCTCCTCACTCACCATGAGTTCCACACAACTCACATTTTCTTTTTTTTTTTATTTAAGTTACAAAAATAGAAATATTTGAGAAAACTAGCCAATTAAAATGTCATTTTCCATGGCATAAGGCTTAAAGTCAAATGAATGTTGATGTTTAAGAACTAGAACAAGAGAGCTGAGTGTGGTGTCACAGACTAATAATTACAGCATTCAAGAGGCTGGGGCTGCAGAGTCAGGAATCCAAGGTCCATGTGATCTACCTAGTGAGTTCCAAACAAGCCTGGGCTACAGAGCAGGACCCTATCTACCAAAAACAGAAGATCAAGACTTTCTCTACCAAAAACAGAAGATTTGGTACAAAGTGATCTTTGGGTGACTGCCTTATGCTATGATTTGAATGCTATGAGGACCCCAAATGGTCACATATTGAAATCCCCAAATTTTTATAAGTGTTAGCCAGGATCAGATGCACCCATGTAAGAAGGATCCTGGTAATCCCATGAGCACACTTACTAAATCTTCCTATTTGTTAAAACACAAGTTAACAGACTCACTCTGTCTCCCCTTCATATCCTCCCTAGATGAGATATGCATATACTGAACCAGTCTTTAAACTATGAACAAAAACCCAAACTTTCTTCTTTATAAAGTACCTGGCCTTGGGGTTTGGTTTTGTTGTTGTTTTAGAAGATTTTGGGGGATTGGTGTTTTGTTTGGTTTGGTTGGTTTTTTGGTTTTTGTTTTATAGCAAAAGAATACAGGGTAAGTAACCCTGTGAGTATGCATATTCAACTACAGTCAAATTTTCTTGGGTGTTGTTGGGTTTTGGGTTTTGAGATTGGGTCTCACTATGTTGACCAGGCTGGCTTTAAACTCACAGAGACTTGCTGTCTCTACCCCCCAGGTTCTGGGATTAAATCCATGTATCACTACACCCAGCCTATCCCTTTCCTTTCCTTTTCTTAAACAATAATTACAGCACAGGAAGTTTATCATTTTTGCCTATTTAAAAACAACATGAGAAGTGAATTCTTGAGATGTAAGAGCAGCTTCCACAAAGCCAATTCATAACAGAAGGTTATTTCAACTTCCAAATTCTTAACAAGAATTTTGTTTCCCTTGGTTGGAGACTTCCTGTTAAGGTTCCAATTTAATTTTACAATGAGGTAGGTCAACCAGAGACACTTTCTCTCTGAGAAAATGCACTCCTGTTCTTTCAGATCAGTGCACCTGACAATATTTTTATACAAGACAAAAATTTTTTCTGTCAAGTTATACACAGAAGACTAGCAGCAAACAGGGCAGCCAAAAATACCCTGGATGGAACAGGTCATTGAACCACATGCCCAACTCTGCTAAATTGTTGCGTAGAGAAGATCCTGGCCTACCCTGAGAACTCTCGGATTCCCTTGGTGCACTTCACAAATCTGCTGCCTAAGATGATCAAAACCAGTGGCTGGAAAACTTTCCTGAAAAGGGCCAGATAACATTTAGTGTTGCAAACCAAATGTCTCTGTTTCAAAAACTTCAATCTTCTCTTGTAGCTCAGAAGCAGCCAAGCATATTAAAGAAAAAAATGGGCAAGACAAGCCTCCAACAAACTTCATCTATCAAAATAGATACCATCTTGACTTGGCCCACAGACCACAGTAGCTGGCCAATCCTGATTGACAGACACCATTTTAACATGTTTTATATCACATGGTATAAAGAAGAAGATATACAGGAAAATCATGAGACTTGTCCAAAATTCTACTTGGACATCTTGAATTCTAATTTTGTTTCTCTTTACTCACATTATTTACTATAGTAGATAAGATATGAAAATCAACTCTTACTCATTCACCAGGTAGCTGTTTAGGAAGTCAACATTATGTCTTACTCTATAAATCACGATCATCCCAAACTATAATCTTTCTCACACAGTAAATTTTAATTCTTGGAAGATGCATGTCCACTTTAACTCCATGGGACAATGCATCTCACCTAAAAAAGACACGTCTCATTTGTAACACATAGAATTGGTTTTCTCTTCCTCTTTAAGGAAGAAGAGAAAGAGTGGATTATTATACAGAAAAAATAAACATATTAAGATTTTTCTTAAAACAAATATGTCTGAGTAGCTTAGAATACAGCAGATATAGGGAGTGAAGGAAAATAGAATTTTATGGTAATTTTTGATAGACCTTAGGCACTGACTAGAGTGTTATTTTAATAGGCAGTTATAGTATATAATTGTGGCCGTGTACTGTGGGTCTATGGAAAGGGACGTCCAGAAGCCAAAATATTGTCTTGTGGGTCTGAACAAAACAGGTATAAAACCAACCCAAGCTGGACTCCCTACAAGATCCAGCTAGATCCCTAAAAGGTAAATTCAGAAGCAATGGCTTGTCAGATGATAGCTACAGACAAGGCATGTGAAGCTGTGCTCAGAGCTGGTTCAAGGCATGTGTCTCCCAGAGTATGAAGGCCTCAGGATTCCACCCCAGCTCATCCTCACAGCCATCTGCATCTAGCACCTGGAGTTGGCATTCTGGTTGTTCTCACTAGGATTTCTTGCAACCACAGAGTCTAAATATCTACATGTACCATACGACCATGCCCCATTTTTCATCTCATTTTCCCATCCATGCTGCTGACTCTCCACTACAACTCCAAAAATCCAATTCTATAAGGGGGCAGACAATAACCTTCCAGGAATCTCTCCCTATTCTAAAGACAGCATTACTATCCTAAACATATATGCAGGAAACTTTGGTGGATTCAATTTTATGAAAAATATACTGATGGATTTAAAGACAGATTAACATCACCCCATGAATAGTAGAGAGTTTCAATAATCAACTTTTTCAGACAAATAGGTAAACAAAAAAAATAAATAAAGCACCATCAGAATTGACTAGCACCACATATCAAATGAACTTAATATAGTACAGAATATTCTACCTGAACACCAAACAACACACATTTTACTCAACAGCACACAGAAGTTTCTCTAAAATAGGACATCATAGGACACAAAATAAACCTGGGTAAGCTCAAAAAGAGTGAAATAACTTTGTGTCTTATCTGACCACAGTATAATAAAACTTAAAATTGTCAGACAACAAATCTCTAGTGTGTAAACTCATGGAGAATAAACAGTTCATTACTGAATGATGAATGAATTGGAGAAAATAATCAGGAAAAAAGGTTTTTTAATCCTGAAACTAAATGAGAATAAAAAGACAACACAACAAAATCTCTAGGACACACTAAAAGCATCCTATGAAGGAGATTTATAGTTCTAAGTACCTACATTGAAAAAAAAATCAGAGCACAAATAAATGCCTTAATGATGCAACACAAACTTCGAAGAAACAAAAAGAAACCAAATCCAAACCCAAATTCCAATCAGAGCAGATATCAGTGAGGTGAAAACAAAGAAAACAAGACAAGGAACCAAGGAAAAGATCTGATTCCCTAAGAAGATGACCAAGAGAAAGAGACCTGAGACAACTAGCTAAAAGAAAGACAGACATAACCTGAACATTAACACTAACATCAGACACATTAAAACAAAAACCAAAGAAATTCTGAATGTTATAACAGAATACTTTCTAAAATCCTCTTTTCCATTAAACTGGGAAACCTAAAAGAAATGGATAAATTTCTAGATTTAACCAAACCACCAACATTAAACTAAGAAGTCAACAACATAAACAAACCCATACAAATGGGAGCTTGCTGGAAAAAGTAATAAGTCTTAGAGCTTAAAAAAACAAAACAACTCAAAGACTAGAAAGACTAGATAGATTTACAGCAAAATTCTACCAGACTTTCAAAAAGAATATACTCAATCTTTCAAAAGCTATTCAAAAAAAGAAAGGAAGCAAAACAGGAGGTGCATTTCCAAACTGCTTCTGGGGAAGCGGTGTTGCT
>PVIH01007747.1:27386-97864 GCA_004025045.1 Sigmodon hispidus
AAAAAAAAAAAAAAAAAAAAAAAAAAAAAAAAAAAAAAAAAAAAAAAAAAAAAAAAAAAAAAAAAAAAAAAAAAAAAAAAAAAAAAAAAAAAAAAAAAAAAAAAAAAAAAAAAAAAAAAAAAAAAAAAAAAAAAAAAAAAAAAAAAAAAAAAAAAAAAAAAAAAAAAAAAGGAGGAGGAGAAAAAAGAAAGGAAGGAAGAAAAGGAAAGAAAGAAGGAAGTGCAGGCAAATATTCCTAATGAACATGAATTTTTAAAATGCTCAATAAAATACTTACAAACATTATACAAACATACAACAAAAAGATTATCCTATGATCAATTGGCTTTACCCCTGAAATGTAGGAATGGTTCAACATGCACAGAAAAGGCAATAGCCACATAGATGGACTTAAACACAAAATTACATGATCATTTCAACAGATACTGAAAAGGCCTATAACAAAGTCCAACATGGCTTCATGATAAAAGTCCTACAGAATTCATAACTGGGGGAACATATCTCAGCATATTAAAAACTACATGGGAGAAACTCACAGTCAATATCATCCTAAATAAATACTGTGACTGAGCACTAGTCAGAACAACACAGCAAGAAAAGAAAATTAATGGGATGCAAACAGGAAAATATATCAGACTATACCTATTTGAATATGCCATGACAGTATACATTAGAGATGCCCCAAATGCTTCCAGAAAACTTCTAGAAACAATAAACAAATTCAACAATGCAGTAGGATACAGAATTAACTTACACAAGTCAATAGCTTTCATATATACCATCAAGAAATGTATAGAAAAAGAGATCATGGACACACATTCATAACAGCCTCAAATAAAATAAAATATGTAGGAATAAAACTAAGCAAGGATGTGAAGGACCTCTATAATAAAAACTTTAAACCTCTGAAGAAAGAAAGACATTAGAAAACAAGAGATATCCCATGCTCATGGATTGATAGAACTAATATTATGAAAATGATCATTTTACCAAGCGCTATTTACAGATTCAATGCAATACTAATCAAAATTCTCAGCTCATTCTTTACAAAAAAAAAACATATATTCTAAAAATCATAAGGAACCACAAAATACCCCAGAGAGACAAAACAATCCTGAGCAAAAAGAGCAATGCTGGAGGGATTCTCATTCCAAATCTTAAGATGCATTGCAGAATCACAGTAATAAAAACAATATAGCATTGGCACAAAAACAGACATGTGGACCAATGGGGAAAAAAATCAAAGACCTAAACATGAGTACATGTAACTTCAGCCATTTAATATTTGATAAAGATGCCAAAAAACATATTCTGGAAAAAGGAAAGAATCTTCAACAAATGGTGCTGGGAAACACAAATAGTCTCATGAAGAAGGACTGATTTAGATACATATCTATCACCTGCATAACTTCAAATGAATCAAAGACCTAAATGTGACACCTGGAACACTGAACACTAGATAAAAACACAGGCGGTGCCCTACGTGAGACCATTACAGGAAAGGATTTCTGAACAGAACTCAATTTGCCCAAGAACTAACGACAACAATTGACAGGCAGAACTTCATAAAATTAAAAGGCTTCTGTACACCTAAAGAAGCAAACAATTGGGTGAAAAAAAATACAGTATGGGAGACAATCTTTGTCAGCTATACACCTGACAGTAATAGATTAATATCTAGAAGGAATAAAAATCTCAAATGACCTATTTAAAAATTGGGCCTGGAACCTGAACAGAGAGCTCTCAAAAGAAAAAAAAATGGCTAAGAAATATCTCAACAACAACAAAAAAATGGTCATCACACCTAGCAATTAGGCAAATGCAAATCAAAACAAGTTTGAGATTTCATCTCACCCAGTCAGAATGGTAAACATTAACAAAACAACCAACACCAACTACTAAAGAAAATCTGAGGGAAAGGAATCCTTACTCAGTTTAGTGGAACTGCAAACTGGTCCAGCCACTCTGAAAAAATCACAGTGGAGAATGCTCAAAAAACTAAAAATAAATCTACTATATAACCCAGCTAGACTATGCCTTGGCATATTCCCGAAGTAGTGGGCAATCTGTTCCATGCTCACTGCTGCCCTGTTTACAACAACTAGGAAATGGAAACAACCTAAATGTGCTTCAACTGATGAATGAAAATGTGGTCCATGGACACAATAGAATCCTATTGTGCAGCTGTAAAGAAAAATAAGATCACAAATTTTACAGGTAAATGGGTGGACTTTAGAAAACCTTATATTGAATGAGGTGATACAGACCCAGAAAAACAAACATCACATGTTTTCTTTCCTAACTCCAAATGTTCAGATATAAGTATACATCCTGGGGTACCTGCAGAAACCAGAAACACAAAAATGGACCATTTCTGAGATACGAGGTTGAGTAAGGGAGGGAGCAACAGAAAGGAGAATAACAGGGTACAAGTGATCTGATGGGAAACAGGTTCCCTAGTTAGAAAGCAGGAAAAGAAACTAATACAGAATAAGGAGGAAAGAAGGTAAATTCCATCAAGAACGTCTGAAAAAGTCGCGCAAAACCATGCTATTAACTACCTAAAGATACCCATACAATACATAAGTCAGTATATAAATATAGTATAAGTGAAATTTTTACATTCTTGGCTGAAAATGCTCCTCCAAGAGCCAAAGACCATCCCTTAACAAAAATTCCAGTGCTGAGTATAAGAACCATCTTTCAAGTGTTAGTCAGAGTTGTCCAAAAGACTTACAAAACATTATATGTTATTGCTATTGCCTTTGGTTGATCCTAAGAGGTGGAAGTTAAATTCCTATAGTTAATGACACCATGCACATTAGACACAGGGCCCAGAAGCCCCTAAGCTGGAACTGATCTGAAAGCTTCCTCCCTGAGGACTAGCTTTCAATCCACTAGAAGGCACCATGCATGCCCACTGCAAAGCTTGGTGACCTGAGTTTAGTCCGCAGGACCGCATGGTAGAAGAACAGAACTGACTCCACTAGGCATCCTCTGGCTTCTCCACTCACGTGTATGCTCGCTCATATACACTACACTACACTACACTACACTACACTACACTACACTACACTATACTACACTACACTACAAACATCCCACGATAAATAAATGTTAAAAAATAAGAGATAAACTAATTTTAAAAGTTATAAACAGTCGTTTTAGATGCATGTTTAAAAAGAAAACAAAGGTAATAAAAGCCTTTGACTAAAATATAAATACTCAAGACTCCAACCACCTGAATAAAATCCTGTTACATATCCAGATATAAATACAGGTCTACAGAAAGAATCAAGGGTTTTAAGCTTCCTGTTAAAGTCATCATTGATGTTAGCTGAAATTTACATTGTCACAAGTTTTATTTCACCAATGCCAAAAGTCACAAGGAGGTATTTAGAACACCACAAATACCTGCAAAGTGCTACCTTAAATCATTCAGTCTTCACTCTAATTACTGGTGCATCTGTTCAGACTCCAGTTACTATGACCATTCTAACCAGCTTAGAGATGGCTCCCTGTCCAGTCAGAGCAGATCAACAAACAAAGATCCAAATGTGAAGAAATTGCTAGAGACATTAATAATGTCAACTGTGAGATATGACTTTGGCAGTATAGGAAGAACCAGGAAGAAAAGTAAAGTACCAAGAACAGAGAGGGCTAGGAATGCTGACTGAGTACAAGCTTTTGTCCAAATTCAGAGCCTCAGAAACCCTGGGAGAGCCAGATGCAGAACCATATCTGTAGGCTCTGAGTCAGATGGACTCCAGGGTTTGTCTGCCAGCTAGTCTGTCTTTCTGGCTGAAAGAGCAAGCCCCAGATTCTGCGAGACACACACTAAATAAAGCCAAAAGACAAAATAGCATTGAAAGATGTCCAGCTGGCATGATGAAGCAGCTTACTCAGTAAAGTGCAAGGCCTGAGCACAGATCCCAAGCACTTGTGTAAAAGGTAGGCATGGCTATTCTGGGGAGCTAGGCTGGTGGTTCCCTAGAACTTACAGACCAATCAGTCAAACAAGGTCAAGATCGGTGAGTTCTAGATTCAATAAGTCATGCCACAGAAAATAAGATAGAGACAACTGAGGAAGACACACAACAGCAACCTCTGGTCTTTGTACACACACACAACACACATACACTACACATACCATATACACACACATACACCACACACACACACCACACACATACACACACACATTCATACATACACACACACCACACACATACACACACATTCATGCATACACACACATACACACATACCACACATACACCACATATACACACAAACTACACATACACCATACACACATACATACACCACACACATACATACACCACACACACACATACACACACATACACCACACACACCACACATACACACACACCACACATACACCATATACACCATACATACACCACAGACACACATACCACACACACATACATACACACATACTACACATACACCACACACACACCATATACACACACATAGACCATAGATACACCACACACATACATACACACACACAGACATACACACACACACCACACATATACCACACACATAGACACACCACACACAGACTTAGGCACATACACCACACACACATGTGCACATGTACACACATACTACACACATGCATACATGCATGTATACACACATATGCACACATGCACACACACAGTCAGGCACATACACACACATACACATACACACACTTTTTAAAATAAAAGGCCATCATCTGGGACATCTAAGATAAAGGTAAATAGCACTGAATTCCTAAAACTATTTAAAGATACCCACTATTGGATAAGAATAATAGATGTTGCTCATCTTGGCACTGAACTAGAACGAAAGTTTCCAGTCTGCTGAGACCACTTTCTGTGAACAAAAACAGCCAGGAAGATTCAAATAGTTGTTGCTTTTTAATCATTTTTTATGTTAACATGTAAAGGGTGAGGTTAGTCAATTTGGGGGAGTTATCGTCTGAGAAAGGGACTTTCTCTCAACCTATTGCTAATGAATGGAAAGATAGTGAATACTCCACACTGACAGCCATTCCAAGGACAGCATTCCAGAGTGTTATCACAACAAACAACAGATGTCCTGAGCAAGCAGGATCTCCCTTCCTCTGTACACCAGCTATTTAAGGAAGGTCAAAACAGACTTAAAAACTGAGTGGCTAAGTTTGCAAAGTAGTCAGTTAGTTGGTTATAAACAAATGTCCAAGTACCCAAGGAGAGCACAAAAACAGTTTAAAAGGTATATACTCACATGAAAACCCACAGAACCAGCTAACCTAGGTTCATAGGAGCTCACAGAGTCCAAACCAGGGAGCCTGCATGGGACCAGTCTAGGCCCTTTACATATATGAGACAGTTGTGTAGCTTGGTCTTCTTGTGGGACTCCTAACCGTGGAAGCAGGGTCTGTCCCTAATACTTTGGATGGCTGCTTTTGGGGATCCTATTCTTTAAACTGAGTTGCCTTGCCCAGCCTTAATACAAGGGGAGGTGCTTAGTTTTATGGCAACTTGATATGCCATATTCTGTCAAAACCCATGGGAGTCCTGCCCCTTTCTGAGCAGAAGCAGAGGAGGTATAGATTGGAAGGGGGTGGGGAAGGGAGGAAAGGAGGGGACGGAAACTACAGTTGGGATGTTAAATAAATAAGCATTTAAATTTTTTCAAACCCTCTAAAAAATCAGTAAGTTGAAATAAAAACGCTTATTTTTTTCATCTTTTCCCAAGATAATTCATGTATGCATACAAGCATGTTAATAAAATAAATCCTTATTAAGATTTATTTAAGTATTTACTCTGATTTTTACAAAAATCGAACCAAATAAGCTTTCTGTTGTCAGTAGCCAGGCCCCCAGGCAGACCCTCCAGCAGGAGTCTGTCAGAGCTGAAGGAGGTTCCCAAAGGAGCAGAGGCTTTCGAATAGCAAATTGCCCTTAAAAAGCACATTTATTACCAATTTCTCTAGTTCCGGGCTGTAGATAACTGGTAGGCAATCATCCTGAGTTTCTGACAACAAAAGAGGAACAGCTCACACTCATGCTCATGTAAGGCATGAATGTTCCCAGGTTTCTAAAACCTACTGAATTAAAAGACATCTGACTGAAAAGCAGCGGCTGCAGCCTAGACTGGGCTGCAAGCACACAGCTCCTGCAACTCATCAGCCATGTAAACACCTGTGTGTTCATAATGCATCTCTATTTCTTAAAAGAACCTTGAAGAAGGGCACAGATAAAAACAGAGCCTCGAAGGTCTCTGCACTGGCTTCACATATTTTAACCTCCTGATAGGAAAACTAAACTTTAATGCAAACTTCCATAACATAGGAACCATCTGAAGGGTAAGGAGACGGTGTAGTTGTTCCCACATTATGCTTACCTACCTTGTCTCTGCCAGAGCAGGCAAGAGTACAGTACCATCTTCTCGCAGTTCCTCCAAGGATTTGCTGGCTTTAATAGTAGGTCCAACATCTTAGGAAGTCCTCACTACCAAGCAACTGGGATGGCTGGTCACTACAGTAGTTAGTGTTCACTGTCAAGTTGAGAGACTCGAGAATCACCTGGGAGATGGGCCTCTAGGCACACTGTGAGGATTTCCTGCTGAGGCAATGTGAGCAGCTCCCTCTAGCTCCTGTCAGACATCCAGCATGAGAACTGTGGACTAAGCCTTTTCTCCTTCATGCTGCTTTTGTCAGGGCATTTTGTCACAGCAACAGAAAAGGAAACTAAGACAGATCATCTACAAAAAGCAACAACATTCAAATATCGGCAGGGTACAAATTCAGAAGTGTAGTTATTATGCATAAGGGCTTGAGGGTGTAACTGGTCAGACTCATCCTTTCTGCTTCCCAGAAATGTGAAGGGAACCCTATCCGGCCTTACCATCCATGGCAAAAACAGCAAAAACAGTGGGACCTTCCTTGGTCAGTTATATAAGAACTAACTAAATGTTATGTATAGGCCCAAAGTAAATGTTCTACTAACTATGTAATATGCTGCATAATAACATATACATGCATTATATATTTATATATACACATATAAAATTTCATACTATTATATCACTACAACATTGTAAATATGATTCAGTCTTATATTGTTTGCAGATTTCATAAACAAACTATTTCTCCCTTAAATCATATCTGACACACAATTGAAAATCCTATTATAGAGATACACTCTCCTTGCAAGCCACTAAAAATGACTAATCAAGACACATAAAAATATAATACCACCATACAAAGAACCCAAGAGTTAGTCAGTTGAAGAAAAAGAAAGCATACACACACACACACACACACACACACACACACACACACACACTTTCTCCACTGCTGCCCCCCATCAGCAGCTACAATCTTTCTCCTCTGCTTATTCAGAAGAGTCATCTGCCAACTGTGGCACCAATGCTGCCACACCTAAGTGGGACAAGCAGAAACTGTCAGGCCCTCTTTGGTGCCTATTCAGATACAGTTCAATGAAAAGCTGTGGGTTCACTAGAGAATAAAATGGAAGTGATGACAATGGAGAACTGCAATGACATGTGTGAGCTGTCTCAACTTAAGACCTGATGATGAGCCAGCAAAGCCCCTGATGGCCAATGCTAAGCCGTTTGAACAACCCTTGTCTCCAAAAGCCAATCCTGAGAAGATACACACTTATTCATACATAAGAGTAACTCCCCATCTCCCAACCCCAAACCAGTACCAGCTGATCTCTGCCAGGAGAGATTTAAGCCAACTGAACCCTCTGCATATTCTAGTTGCTGGCAGCTGGACCCATGTGGGCAAATCTCTTTTATCACCTCAATGATTTCTACACCTGGGAAGGATTGCAGCCAACATACAGCCATTGGCAGTAGCTTCTCAATGAAAAGAATACTCAAAAGCATCCCTTTCATGGAAGATTCTTTTTCCACATTTGTAAATTATGAAATACATTATATTTTTTTTCTCTTGGCTCTTATCCCCATTCTTTCTTCTGGGATAATGATGTATATTATTTTTCACAGCAAAGCAGAACTCCCAAAGAAAGCTGAATTGGCAGGGCTGCTAGCTTACATTTCCTCTGTACAAATTAGAAAAGAAATCCCCTTGTCCAAGTACTTGACTGTCACCTTCTAGAGCATCCCTGGCATAGACTGATTTTGTGAGAATAAAGGAAGCTGTCGACACCTTCTAGCACACTGTCCTAATACATATATGCAAATTTATGTTGCCAACAATCTAAATGGTATCCCTTAGAGCTGTGCAGTGCTCATCTACAGCTCTACACCATGGTCTGCATCATGCCACCCCACCTTACAGCATCACAGCACTTTAGATAAGCTACAGGCATGCATTACTTAGTGAGATGGATATGCTCTGAGAAATTCCATGTTAGATGCTTTTATCACTGAGTAAATATCACTGACTGTGCTTGTACAAATCTAAGGGGTAAAGCCTGCTTCGCACCTTAGTCCTATGGCATGGTCAATTGGCTCTAAGCTATAAACCCACACAGCATACTGCAGGCAACACAATGGGATGGAGAGTATTTGTATATCTAAATATTTGACAGCTATGACATTATTAAGTATTAAAAGTATATCAACAGTTATAATCTTACTCAGCTGCTGTCATAAGTGTGGTCTCTCACTGACCTTTAAAATATTATTATGTGGTATATGACTGTTCTTGGGATCTGCATAAAGTCTGTTCTGACAAGTCAGATCCAAATACTGTATGTGAATGTGTGTGTATGTTTATTACATGTATTGCATGTTATTCTTTTATTATTTCATTTTGAGTTATAATAATAATTACATCATTTCTCCTTTCCATTCTCTCAAGCCCTCCCATGCACCTCTTCCTGCTCTCTTCCAAATTCATAGCCTCTTTTTTCATTAATTGTTCTTATACATGGAGACAATACACACAAACACATACACACACACCTAAATACACATATACAGCCTGTTCAGTCTGTATAATGTGACTTGTAAGACCCTATTGCTAATGCCATCATACACCTCAGAAAGGGATAAGAAGCCCCTAAGACAGAACTTACTTAAAAGCCTTCCCTAAGACCTAGCTTTCATAGTAACTGAAAGAAAGCAACCAACAGTTCTACTCAACTATAAACCACAACACTAACCAGCAACAAATGATAACTCTAAGGGTACAGTCATGGCACACACTCCTTGATAGCAACCAACAGTTCTGTAATTGAACCTAAGATGCCACATACACAGTACAAGGAAATCATGTCTAGTGCTAACTACCCAGGACTAATGAAATCAAGGATCTTGGGAGAGAAACCCTACAAATACCGTTTTAATAAACCAGAATAATCCCCAGCTACATCTTAAATATTTTTCCTTACACCCACACATAAGTGTAATCCTCCACCCTCATAAGGAAACTTGTCTTTGCAATAGAAAGAGACCACTACAGAAAGCCACAGCCAGCAAAATGCAGAGTTGTGGAGCCCAGTCCCAACTGAGAGATCTCCATAACAGCTCCTCTACCTACAGCTCAGGGATCATTGTGGAAAAGAACACAGGAAGATTGTAGGAGCCAGAGGAACTGGGAGTTTGCTTTGAGATTGTGTCTCTTCTGAATGTCAGAAGCTACACAATAGAGTCTCACCAACATGACTGCCTAAGCGTGAGCTAAACAAAGACACCACCAACAGACAAGGTAACATGGAGGGGGTGGGGCTGCACCCAGGATGCCTCTATACCAGGGAAAGAACTTCAGGCAAATAAGGGCTGCTAAGAACGTTCTCCAGAAAAGCACATGCCCTAATTGGTTACCCAATTCCGAAAAGTCAGCCCTGAAAATAAAGCATGTCACTTTTAAATAAACTTCATCCCAAAAAATGAAAGGACCATTATCTATGTCAAGTTACAGTATGCCCTAATACTACCAAAACTTCTCATTTTTAATTTAACTTCTTCAACATTCTTTGGGAGTTTTATATTATGCACCCAATTCTGCTCACTTCCCAGTCCCCCCATATCCTCCCCTCATCCCTGCAATACCCCCAAATAAAATCAAAACTAAGTAAGCAAGCAAACAGAAACAAGAACAAAACAAAACAAAAATAAATAAATCTTTGCTTCTTTCCAGTCTCTCCAACACCTCTTCATTCTTCCTGGTGGCACTGGGGGCCTTGGTGTGTCACACAGTAGGTCTTTTGTCCTAATAGCTCTGCATGCAAATGTTCATTGCAATGAGTCACTGGTCTGGTTCAAGGTCTCTGGTTTCTGAGATACTATCATTATTGGATCCTTACAGGAACTCCTCTGGGATATCCCACAGCTACCCCAAGTCATGGAGATTCTTCGGGTATTGTACCACAGAACCACTCTCTTTAAGGGATCCAGCAAGTCCTAGATGGGGTAGATGTTAGGGTGGGTCAACCCAAGATTTGGTTGTGGGCCTGAGTAGTAGCTGAGCTGGTCAGTATGGCCACTGGGATCACCTGCCTCACGCAAGGGGTGGGAGGCAGCTCCCCTACGTCCATGCCTTCAGGGTTCATTCACCCTCCCCTGCGCTACTCTTGATAAATCAAGTAGGAATATTTTCATTGGTGGCTAATGATATAGTGAGTGAGAGACAAAAAGAAGCAACAAACCTCTTTTCCAGGCACAAATATTCATCTTAATTTTGTATAAGCAAACATTTTGAAATCCAGTTGCAGTGACACAGGACTAGAGTTTACTACATAGCTGCTTCTTCCCTGAATACATTTCCTGCCATCGGCTTCACCTTTCCCACTCTTACTTAGACTCTGGCTTCTAAATTAGATCATTAAGTGTTCACAAAGCCCAAGATAATGAGTTTTCCAGATCCAGGATTCTAGCTTCCAAAGCAATGGGAGGCCAGACCACGAGAGCCACAACTTGAAGAAAGGAGATGATTCAAAAATAAAAATGTGCTTTAAAAAAAGTGTAAACAAACAGGCTTTTTATGACCTGTAGCAGTTCTGGAGGACTAGCACAGATACGGGGCCTTGCTTCCCTGCTGTCTCATCACTCCAAGGGACAGTTGATGAATGTCCTACTTTCAGGGAAAGCAAGAAATTAGCCCAATGGGAACCCTGATGGGAGCAGAGTGGGCCTCCCAAGGCACCTCTCCATTCTTGCTTTATTCTCACAACACTACAACAAATGGCACCCAATGTGCTATACACCACATAAAGCCATAGAAGCTTAAAAACGGCCTAGAGTACAGAAACAGAGTCAATGAGTTGTGTCTCTCAAGTGGGCAGTAGTAAAGAGACTGAGGGGTGTAGGGGATTAAATTACAAAATGGTGTGTTTGCTGCATGCAATTTAAGATGCAACAAGGCCAGTTCCTGAGCCTCAATGGAAGCATGGAGCTGTACATAGTAGATTTAAGGTTCTGTTTATAAGGACAAAAAGGAAACAGGGTCAAAGGCTGATTCTTAGTAGCAGCAGCATTTTCTTGGATCAGCTCTGTTTGCTGGAGGCAAGCAGATATGCAGTTTTTGTTTTGGGGGTTTTTTTTATTCTGAATAAAGTTATACTTTTTATCCATATATCCCCTTGTTCAGACTACCTTTCCCCTCCCGCCCCTTCCAGTCACTCTCTCTTCTCCCCATCACTTTATCTCCTCCCCAACAAGGGCAAGAGGTCTTTGGGGTTTTTAGTTGTTTTTTTTTTTTTAAGATTTATTATGTAGACAGCATTCTGCCTGCATGTCAGAAAAGGGTACCAGATCTCATTCTAGATGGTTGTGAGCTACCATGTGGTCACTGGGAATTGAACTCAGGACCTCTGGAAGAGCAGTCAGTGTGCTAAACCTCTGAGCCATCTCTCTAGCCCCCGAGGCACAGCTTTTTTTAAGAGAAGCTTTCTGATTCAGTCTTAGAAGCAAAACACTTGTGAATCTTTTAAGAGGCTCTGCTACCAAATACTTAAATGGAGTTCATGAGCAGCAGACAGCAGGGCTTTAGTTGGTGATTACATGGACCCTAAAATTCCCCAGAGTGGTAATTGTGAGCCTGACCTGTACCTTGGCTAAAAAGTTAAATTCTATAAAGCTAGACTAGGCATTGGGTGGAACCAACCAGCCATCCTAGCCAAGCCTTTAATCCTTAGCCACACCTTGGCAGATTAAGGGTGTGGTCAGATATAGAAAAAAATAAGAGATATACAGTAGAGACAGATTTAAAACAAAAAATAAAACCTCTAAATGGTTTACAGAGTGCTTAAAAATATGCATAGGCCTGAGAGGGGAAAGAAAAAAGGATAAAGCCCTTAAAAAGAGTAAAAAAAAAAAAATAAGCCACATAAAGATGGAAATTACAAAGAGTGTCTGGACACAGTATGTTATTGTCTTGTCTTTAAGTCTTTTTGACTGAAAATAAAGTAGTAAAAGCTGTTAAAAGCCATTTGATTATAAATGCTGCTGGATTAACCCAACTTACATGTTTTGTAAATGAGTTGACTTTAAAGTTGAAATCAAAAGATATGCTACTTTGAAGAAGAGGTTTTATTTTTATTTCTACAGAAAATGAGAGGCTCTGGATTTATTCCTGGTTAAAGAAAATAAAGTTTGATCAAGGAAGACCCTCTGAAAAGTCTCCAATGAAAATGAGTGGCCCAGATGATCCAGCATTCCAGAGCACCTCCCTTGCCCTTTCCTCTAAGCTCTGCATCCAAAACAACTTCAAGGAGACTGGCTGAGATGATCCAGCCTTACAGACTGGGCAGCACCCACCCACAAGGAAGAAGCCCTCCCAGAATGCCAACAGTGTTGCAAATGACAAGGCCTGTTCTAGAAAAGACAAGTTCTTTTAAATATTTGTCAAATCCATTGGGTTTTTTAGAGCAAAGGTGACTCCCAAAGCCTGAAGAAGCATTGATAAGATGTAAGCAATGGCTAGAGAACCCTGGAATTTAATTTCCTCACAAAGATATTTCCAATATATGAGGATAACGAATCAGCTGATTACACACAGGAACTTCAGAAACTGCCTAGTGTTTCTGCCTCAGTCTTTGCTTTCTGGCATTTGAGGTCACTTGAAAAAGCAAAAGATAAGATTTTTAGAGACAGATGTTTTAATTTCCTGTTTGAGTTACTCTGACTTCCCCAGTCCGATTATGCAGCACTGGCTCCCAGAAGCCAGTGTCAGCATCTTGCTGGGATATTGCTGTTCTTTGTATTCCCATCCACACAGTTCCCAAGCACAATATAGAAGCTGTTCATCTGGTTTCTTAAGGTTCATAGCATCAAGAAGTTACTTCAGGTATAATTTTTTGGCTTAAATTCAAAGTCTTTAAATTTCTGATTGTTTGAATTATAACAATTTCCTTAAGAAAATTAAATATAAGTATAATTTGAATAAATTAAGGTCTGATTAAAAACTCCTATCATTTTCTGGGAGAGGAGAGTATAGGAACAAATGCCACTTGAATTGGTGTAAGGCTACATGCAGTTGCAGTCTTTCTACCTGTCTGCTACTAAACTTATCAACGACAGGGGCATGCAGCCCTAAGGCCCCATCTGAATGCACCCTTCTGACAAAGTCTCTGTGTTGCAAGGTCCTCTTCTAGAGCTAAATACCCCTATAAGACAAGCAAGTGACTCAACAAACTGCCTTGTCCCTGCACATTCAGCTTTCTGGTTTTTCATTCCTCGCCACAGATTTCATTCTATTTCCAGCACTGCATTACCTTTCCTTTCCTAAGTACACTTTTTTTGGATACTTCTATCCTCCTTCTTTTCTACAGTCATAGCTGGGAATTCTATTTCAAGGCAACCTCTCCACTATCATCCCCTTAACACAACCTCACGAAGTCCCAGAAGGACTGGCATGGTAACCAGCTTTGAGGAAAATCTGGGTTGATGGGCCTGCATCTGGAAACCACCCACTCTCCCTACCTAGAACTCCCTGCAAGCACACAAGAGACAGTGTAGCCTGATGGCTAGGCACACAGTCTTGTAACTACCCTGACTGTGACTCCCTGTGTGGTCCAGGCAGAGCAGTCACATCCCTGTGACTCAGATTCTTCATCTGTAGCAAAGTGATATCAATCGACTTATCTTCCCTGGGATTGTGATAAAATCCAACAGCTTGAAATAACACTGGCAATCATAAATGATTAACAGATCTCTAGCTATGTTGATGGCAATGACAAAAATCTTCTCCACACAAAGAAGACAGCCAAGGCTGCAGCAGAAGCTCCCCAGCACAGCCAGGAAGTCCTGGGTTTTGTTGTTTAAGAAAGCCTGAGTCTGGATGACTATGAAACAAGAGAGAAAACAGGAGTAGACGGGGTTGAAAAGGCTGTATATCCCTTTCTCAAAGTTTGTATATCATATTCGCCAGCCAAAAAAGGCTACTCAAAGAATAGACTAATGTTTCTTTCAGATGGTCCTAATAGCATATTAGAATAAATCACAAAGGTAAGAGCAATGTGAATGAAACTCCATAGACAGATCCAACAGGGTGTAGAAGACTGTTTCTCCCTCTCTTGGGACCCATTGATTACTCATAACTCTTCGGGTAGGGGTAGGACCCGATAGGTTATCAAATCCCAAGCAGTCATTCCTAAATACATTACACATGTGAGCAATACTGAATGTACTTGGCTGGGTGTGTTTATGCATATGTGCATGTATGGGTGCATTAAATGTAACAATAATTAAAGAAGAGACCCAGAATTTCAAAGGAAGTGGGAGAGGGACATAAGAAGTCAAAGGGAGAGGAGAAGTGTTAGAAATTATATAAAAACAATATTTATGTATGAAATTCTCAAATATTAAACTTGAATAAAAAGTATATAAAGAAACTGTAGAATAAATGAGGTTCAATGATACATGAAGATGCTTCAGTGTTGGCTTGAATATGGAGTAGACCATGAGCCAAACTATGCCATTGGGCTCTAGAGACTAAGAAAAGCAAGGGAGTGTATTTTTCCCCATGTCTTTAAAATAAACTATCACATAGTGTCTGGCATAAAGATATATAAGATATATCTCTGTTCATATGTTGTATGGAATGTTTCTAGGAGACAAACACATATCAATAATCATAAATAACCATGAGCAGGGTGTTGAAATTTTTTTAAATGAGTAAAATGTGATTCCTACTCTCAGGGAATTGCCCTGAGAGGAAACAGGTATATAAATGGTAAGTAACAGTAAATCAACACTGGCTGAGTCCCTACTATAAAACAGACATTCTATGAGGTAAAAATGTCATATTCAAGTCAGCTTATTAAGCCCCATAAATCAGATACTTATCACACAATATAATAATGTCTATAAATAAATGCAAAGCAAGACTAAAATGGTAGAGAGGTCACCCTTGAGTTTTCACAGCTCAGTGCAAACACCTGCACCCCAAAAGGTGACCTATAAAATGGCAGCAAGAAAGCCTGAAGCCTGAAGAGCCAAAGCAGAGGGAGGAGTGGAAGGGACAGCAGCCTTGCTTTACAAGACCAGCTGACATCCTCCTCGCCTTTCTTCAAGGAAACATGAATGAAATTTGTAGAGGCGGGCCCTGTAGTAACTCTTCTACAGGAAGCAGAGAAGCCTGTTAATTCCCATTTTACTAGGTTGGAAGTGTCTTACAAATTTCAGGTTGCTAATCAAAGTGCTGAACAGCTACTTGGAATGTGACAACAAAGTCAATCCATAAAACAATACAGAGGAAACACAAAGGCAAAAGATATGGTTCAGGTTAAAATGAGAGGAAAAAAAATCAAAACACTGCAAGAAAGTTTGATTTTAAATGGCATTATAACAGAGGCCAGATGAGGAATCTATTAGGACAAAAAGCTCAAAGGAAACAAGCCAGAGAGAACTGTAAAGGAAGAAAAGGCTAGCAGTTATTTTGACTCCCATGTACAGGTGATGGTACAGTGTCCCACTTCATGGGTTATGTCCCCTGTGAGGTCCTAGGAAAGCTGCTTAACTGCCCTGATTAAACCACAGGAAGATGTCAACATCTACACCTCAAACCATTGTTCTGAGGAGGAGCTGAGCATTGTACTGAGCTACCTTCCTATACCTAGAGCACTTTCCATTCAGCAGTGGTGCTAGCAATGATGATGATGATGATGATGATGATGATGATGATGATGATATTAACAACAGGACTAACTACTACCCAACATGAGACTCCCTGAACTCTCCTTGGCTATACACTAAGCCTGGGAGATCTCAGGTATACAGTGCCCTACAGACTCCTCAGGTGACTGTGTATCACTGCTCAAGTCTTCTATGCAAGGCACCAGTGTCCACAGGACAACAAATGGAGGAGTGGATATGTGTGCAAAGATAACTGCAGCCTAACAGAGCAGGTATCGTGGTCCTCTAATGTGACATGTCAAATGTCAGCACTCTCAATTCATCACCTTCACATCTCCACCAAACTCCCACTGTCGATTGATTCTACCTAGCCACACCACTTAAGAGGAATCTTAATGATGCCCTCCGAGGCTTGTGCCTGGCAGCATTTTAAAGGTGTCTCAAGTTTCAAATGTGCTACTGGCCAGGACCCAAGCACCATGTGGTATTCTGCTTTTTAAAACAATGAAGGCCTGGGCCTTTAAAATAGTCTACAGCTTGCCATGCATTATGAAAGGACTTCAATAGAGACCACCCCACCTGTAAGAACATGGATGGTAATGTAGGTTCAATACCAACATTCAGAGCCTTTTCTGCTAAGGCACAATTAGATTTTAACTCTCTTTGTGTGGCCTCTGCCAAAATGAAAAACCTCTTCCTCTCTTTAAAGAAAATCATCTTACAATGTGTTCCAGTTTAGATATCAATGGAAAAAAAGCAATGTCCCAAATATCATTGTCTAAATCAGTATTAAATCCCAGCACACTAAGGAAGTATACACAGTTTAAAAGAAAGCTCTTGATGCCAGGCTCAACCAGTTAAAAAACAGCAGAGGATATGGACTGGAGTTAAGGGCTTAGTGGTTAAGAACACATACACTGTTCTTGCAGGAGATCAGAGTTCTGTTCCTAACACCGGCATTGGGTGGCTCAGAACCACCTTCAACTCCATGTCCAGGTAGATCTAACACCCTCTTCAAAACTGGGTGGACGCTGTACAAACACAGACACATACACACAATTTGATTTTTTAAAAAATACATTTGCAGAGAGTGGGCACAGAACTCTTTAGAGAAATATGTCTAAGGCAGCCCAAGAGATACAAAAGAAAATAACAGTAACAGATGATCACGATAAACCTAACAGAAGTTGAGCTTTGAGTGGCAGCCAATCTCTGCAAACAGGAGCCACGTTAAGTATTGAAACATTTCTTTGACAAATGTCCACTAGAGTATGGGGCACTTGCATAGAATCCTTCTACAAATCTATAAAATTCTCTGATATATATATATATACATATATATACATATATATACATATATATACATATATACACTCTGCTCCATTAGTAGCTGTTAAAATCATGCACTAACAGGTTCATGCTGGCAAATAAGTTCCTTGCCAACTTCATTATGTGATCAGGCTGAGTTCAAAGATACATGCAGGAAACAGAGAACATCTCTAGCCTAGAGAAAATTAGTGTGTTTATCTAGGAAGGGGAGAGTGAATAAAACCATATATGGTTTAGAGTGAGAGAAAGGAAAAAAGTTCTCTAAACCCAGAGGCAAGTGAGTCAAAAAATAAGTTTCAGATGCATTCAAAACCATACATGAGTGCAGGTATTATATCAATGTACAACAGTTACATACTCACTGCTATTTCAATACACACCTTTACTTATACTGGAGTAGGACTCTGCCGGAGGCAAGATTTTTTTTTTTTTAAATAGCCATAATAAAAATACTTAATAGTATTTAGAGCAAAGCATGTGTGGTCATAATGTTTTAAAGAGGAGAAAGGAAAGGTAATTCTGAACATCTGCAGTACATTTCCACGTGATAAAACCACGCACTCAAAATGATTGTGAAGTTGGTGGCGCTGGGGGCAGCGGGCCATCCACTTAGAGAGATATTTACTTAAAAAGCAGAAAGGGAGACTCAACGCCAACATGAGGAAAGCAGGAACAACAACCTATAATATAAAATAAAACTGCCAATTAATGGTGAGTGGCTGGCCTTCAGAAATGGAGGTTTATGTCTTCTTCGATCCGTGACTCCTCCATAAATGCTCCTGAGAGTCAATGCCTTTTATTTCCACTAACCTAAACTTTCCTACTTGGTATCGCTAAGATGTCACCCCACCTCCACCCACACCTCCAGATGTCTTTTCCAGGACTCAGGCCTCTATTTTCTGAGAAGGAAGGAAGGACGGGATGAAGGAGTGGGATGTTACTGGAGCCAGCACCTTTCAATCCAATGTCTTCTCTCTTCCTCCTCTTCCAAGCCTGCCCACCCCCTCCCCTTCTCCTGTTATCTTCATGCTCAGTACCCTAATCCTTCTCCACTCAGCACATCTGCTCCCTGCTTCAGTTCCCTGCCCTTACAATATGGTGTTTGTGGTTTACCCTTCCTTGAAATTTCCAGAACCTGAGCTGAAAAATTATGCACTTTTCCCAGGCCTCGGCCAGCCACCAGAAAGATGTGTCCGCTCACAACTGCTCTGGCCTTCCGGGTGCTTTGCCATGTCTGAAGCCACATTCTGGTGGGGATGTCTTCTTCATAGTTTGAAGGTGAGGATGTGGGTGTGGCCCTACCTCCCAGATGTTGCTAAACATGGCCCATTCTACAAGGAACTTTCCTGCCCCAAATGTCATGAGACTGAACAATTCTGGGCTACATGAAGGAAGCAATACACTGGGGCTTCCCCTAAGACTAAAAATGTTCAAGTGAGGACCCCACCCAGAGACCTGGCCACCTGCCCCAGGACACAGGCCGGTTGATGAGTCTGAGATCTCCTCTCCTCTTGACTGTGTCCTGGACTGACATGATGAGCATTTTCAGTGGAAAACCATGTAACAACTACTACATGTTATAAACTGACCTGAGCACACATGGGCAGGCTCTTTTTCAGTAAGTTCCTTTAAAGCAGCTATGGGTATTTAAAGTACTTGTTGTATAGGCCTGATATGTCAAGAAACACAGGTACTAAATAAACAAAATCTTAATACAAAAAAACCAAGGACAAAGTCTGATTTTAAAAACGTTTATTTGTAAGGGAAGTGTGGGAGTTCCTTTTCTATTGCTATGATGAAAAGACTACAGAAGGGAGGTTTTATTTAGGCTTACAGTTCCTGCGGGAAAGAGTCCACCACCAACACAGTGGGGCAGTGTGGCCGGGAGCAGGTATGGCAACTGGAAGAGCAAGCTGAGAGCTCAAATCCTATAGCCCCAGCTTGAATCAGAAGAAGCAAACTGGGAATGCACATGGCTGTGAAACCTCAAAGTCTGTCCCCAGTGACAGACTTCCTCCACCAAGGCCACACCTACTAAACCAAATATCCAAACATCTGCAACTATGGGGTTCTCATTCAAATCACCACAAGGGTTTCCATGACACAGCAGACATGCACAACTTTCTTCCACAATATCCACCCTGTGAGTCCAGACCATTGAACTCGGGTAGTCATGCTCAGTGGTAAGCGTTGCTACCTGCTGAGCCACCTCTGCAGCCCAGCTGTGTTTGTTTATTAGGCCAAGAAGTCCTAACCAGCTCAGAACTTTAATGATAGATTTGTCAAGTGCATCATTAAGTTAGGGAACACCTCCCGCCCAGGCCCTCCTAGTCCATGTAAGTTACTATCCCAGTGCTCATCACTCCTGAAGAACTGTAGCCAACTCTAATCGCCAGTGTCTCCAGGACTACAAGTCTAATAATTTTAAGGGAGGAAAGGCAGGAAAAAAGGTGTCTTCTGGCTAGAAAAACATCTCAAAGGCTAGGGATATAAAATGTAGCTAACTGATGACAAGTTTTTTACCAAACATCTTTATTTTACAAATTATTTACTTATCTGAATCAGAAGTCAGCAAACCTCCCTCAAAGAGCCGGGATGAGAATAGTTTAGGCTTTATGAACTAAGAGGCAATATAGACTAATATAGACAAATTACACACCTAGACATCATATGATCTTTTCATAAGTAACCACTTAAAAGGGTAAAATCCAGTCAGACAGAATGTTTCACACCTGCAATCCTAACTCTCCGGAAGAGTGAGATGGGAAGATGGCCATGAGTTGAAGGCTAGTCTCGCCTACATAGTGAGTTACAGACCAGACTGGGCTACAGAGTAAGATGTGCCAAAATGATTAAACACTAAAATAAATATATTGATTAATTAATAAACAATAAATACTAGTATATGATAATAAAAGCCAGGGTTCATTGAACAGGTATGACATTGCTGTTTAGGATTTTATATATATATAGTTTGCCAACCCTAGCCTATATTAGTAAAAATTAGCTTTTCTATGACATTTCAACTTGCCTTTTTTCTTTTTCTGCAAATTACTCATAAGTGCTTGTACTTTCTCTTTCGTGAGGAAGACATCATTCTTTATTTGGTGATGAACCTTCCACAAGCACCATCCACCCACAGGTTAATATCTCCTTCAACAGGTCCTGTATAAGATGTAACTAGAGGCCAGGTATGGTGGTGTATGCCTACAACCAAGCACTCCTGAGTCTGAAGCAGGAACAATACTATGGGTTTGAGGCTATCTTAGGCCATATGGAACCTTGACTTGATTTTTGTTAAATTAAAAACAAAGACCTAACAAGGAAAATGATAAGAGCCATTTTGAGACCTTGAAATGCTTTCTGCATTATGAAAAGATTTTTCTGTCTAGGTTTTCTTCTGATGCTGTGATAAAACACTTACAAAAAGCAACTTGGGGAGGAAAGGGTTTATTTCATCCTACAAATCAAAGTCCACTGTTGAAGGAATTCAGGGTAGGAACTTGGGAAGAAACCATGCAGGAAAAGGCTCACATTCAGAATCTCTTGTATACCCCTCTTAAGTGCCTGTACCCAAAGATTGTACTTCCCATGGTGGGCTGAACCCTCCTACATCAATTAGAAGTCAAGAAGATGCCCCACAGACATCCCCACAGGTCAGTATGCTGGGGGAAAATTCCTCAGTTGAGCTTCCATCTTCCAAAGTGTGTCAAGATCAACATCACAAGACACAGAACAAGTCAAGGACCAGATCCTAGTGTGTGGTCCTCACTCTTGGTCAGCCTGAAGTCCATGGATATGGCTAGGAGTGTTAGAAATGCCTTGGATAAACATGCCTCAAATTAAATCCATGAACCATCTCTACTTATTGGACCTGACACAACCTTTCTAGGCTTCAACTGCCTCATCTGAGAGGAGAAAAAAATACCATCCACCTCACTGGGAGAATAAAATGGAACTTCTTAGAAAGTGGTTAGCACTGGCTGACCCTAGTATGTGGTCAGTAAATGTTACACATCATCAGAGCTTAGATTCCATGAACCTCATTGCCCTTCCTGGATTGTGGGGACCATTAAATGAGCATGTTCCATAGATTACCAAGCTTCCTCCACCAGTAAGGAATTAGTTATTGTTCCTACTTTAGACAAGAGGCCCTTGACATAACCCATGGCTTATGAAACACATTGATGTATTCACACTACGAGTGCGCATAGCTTTCTTATGACTGGGGTTTTATTTGTGGCAAATATTTTAATGAATCATGATTGCAATAAAATCATTTCTGTTACAGGAAGAATACTGTTGAGAAGGTCAGAAGGACAGTACTCAGCATCTCCTAGCACAGCTTCCAGACAGTCTCTGTATCACCCCAGCCTCTCGCTCCTTTCTCAGCAGCTGGAACTGCCTGGTGTCTAATGGGCCCCTGGGGCTCTACCAATCTGCTACTGTAGAAAGCAGCCAATTACACTCATTAAAGTCAATATGGGGTAAGACCTGACCCATTTAAAATTAGTATATAGCATTTAACTTAAAAGAATATATTAGAATCTGAAGGCCAAGCAAGAGATGCCAAACAGAAATGAATTGTTGGTGCATAATCTGTATGTCATGTAAATAGGAGGGTAAAGCTATGAAATACTCACTGTGGATGTGTTGTGTTGTTAACTTGGGTACAGAAGCATTTTTCTGAAATATTTCATTGGCATCCATCTCAATGAAGTGTTTGCAGAAGATGAGGATAATGGGAACTATTGCTTTGGTATCTGTCGGTGAAAACCCCCGCAGAACCTCAAGAGATTCTACAGTCAAAATTAAGTATTTCCTCATAAAAGGTTTAAAAAAGTATGATATATGATAAAAGGTATGTCATAGAATTATCATGTACACTGAAGGCTTGGTGGCCACAAATTATCAGGTTTGCATGAGAACAAGATTGCAAGTGAGCAAGCATGAGCAATGCTCTATGTGCTTCGGCTGGACTCTACATTATCTCTTTCTCCGTATTCACAACCTTAGCTGATGGATTTCCACAAACCCAAGCATCCAGAGATTTTTCTCAACCATTGCACTCTTGCTGGTGATTCTCACCTACCCACTGTCCCACCATCTGCCCATAGAGAACTCACAGCAGTTGTCTGTTCCTCCTTCAAGCTCCTAAATCACACTTAGGAACTGTCAATGCCTTAGCTACAGGTAGAGATGAACTATCCCATGGCCACCACCCGGGATTAGACTACTGACCATCAAAACAGCCCCAATGTCCTTCTAACTCCGCATTTCTGACTTTGTCTCTTCTTAAATCCACTCTCAACTGTTCAGACACTGATATGTCACACTCCCCGGGGCAAATGCTTTCAAAGGCTCCCTGGAGCTAATGAACTAAAAAGTCTATCCTTTGTGTCTAGCACTCAGGATTCTCAGAGATCTAAACTCAAAGCAGTGGCTCAGCTGTCCCTTTGCCTTTTGAAGGGTGGAGCATCAGCTGCTCCCACCCCAGTTTCCTAAAACCCAGCGATTATTCTCACCTCTGTAACTTGACTTGATGATCTCTTCTCTTACCATGCTTATTTACCATCAGGTTCTTCTGCTACAGGAGTAGCAAAGGCTCATAAAAGCAAAACTATTTCCTTCTAGTCAAGAGAATGGAATCTCTGGCCAGGATAGAAAGCAACAGTCCAGGTGAGCAGCACACTCATTTAGCTAAGGGACCAACCCTTAGGAAGATGAAGTCATCCTGAGGCATGCTGAAGAGACTGGAAAGACAGCTCAGCAGTTAGTTAAGAATACTTGCTGCTCTTCAGAGGACTCAAGTTCCATTTCCAGCACCCATTCTGCCTGCAATTCTGACTCCAGGGGCCCAGTGAACCCCCTGGGCATCTGCACTCACATACTCCCATATAGGCACACACAGAGAGACACACAAATAAAAATAAAATGTTTAAAAAGAGACAGGATGACCAAATTATCTCTTAATGAGATAATGTACTTTTTCTTCCTAAAATTCCTGCCCTTAATATAGTCACTGTGGAGCCACTGTTGGACTCTGTTATGTATGCCTGGTTTCTGAGTCTTGACTCAGAAAGGTATAACATTTTCTCTGTTATTGCACAAATTCTATTCAGTATTATAATAAAAACCCAGAGCCAGATAGTGGGGAGAAGCTAAAATATCAGAGAGACAAGGATAGAAACCACAGCCACTTCTCACCTAGTCAGCACCTCATGTCTGTCTCCTGAATGCTCTGATTCCACCCTCTCCCAGCCCAGCTGAAAAAGGAAGTGGCAGGGGAAACTGAACTCCCTTATCCTCCTCCTCCCAGCCATCTTACCTCCTGGCCAGCTTTCTTAGAGCTAGAACTAAAGGTGTGCGCCACCACTGCCTGGCTGTGTTGGGCCTTGAACTCACAGAAATACAGCCTGATCTCTGCCTCCCAAGTGATGGGACTTAAGACATGGCTTGGCTTTGCAGGTAACTCTGTTCTCTGATATTCCAAGCCATTTTTATTAAATATACAATATGTCACCGTCCTTTCTCCTCCTCTTCCTCCTCCTCCCTACCCCCTTCTCCTTCTTCCTTTTATCTCTGTTGGGTACTGGCCAGAGCCTAACTTTGCCTTCTCTAATACCATGGGCATCTCACTCTTTCTCAGAATCTTTCTTCCCTTCAGGAGGGGGCCTACCTGCCTCACAGCTTCTTAGAAGAGGCATGATGTTTCTCCTCCTCACCTCTAGCCTCCTCCCAGGAACTTGCCAAGATCACAGCTTGTCTGCCCTGGAGTTCTCTTTTAAATTCTGATAAAATTGTCCTTGAACTGTATGTCAGTTCTTAAATTATGTTATCAACAAGACTAAGAACCCCAAGAAAAGACCCCAGTTTGCCCAGCAATGGATGACTTTGGTGAGACTACCTAAATTTTCTGGTAAGGCTTCCTGCTCATAAGAGCCAGGCTGCCACTCATGAAGCCAGTCACCAACTTTCCTGCCTAGCATCTGTGACTCCATATCCACTAAGTGAAGAATCGAAGCAGTGGTGCAAGGCTTGAGCCAGATTGGGTTAGAACAGTGACGACATTTGTTGCGTGTCATTTGGGGACAAGAACTCACTACTTTGTGTCTCAATTTCTTTATCTTTATAATAAGAATGGTAACAACAAGGACATACAAAGTAAGCTTAGTAAGCGTGATCTTTTTAAATCACAAAGCTGACATAAATACTCTCTTAGTATCTTGCAGCCTGTATTCAATATGTAACCAAAATAAACTACTGACAAATTTTCAAAGTTTTTTAAATTATTTCCACTTATTAAAATATTTGCTAAATATCTACAGGCAATATTTGAGGCATGAGAACATTCATAGAGTACTGATTGGGCTTGTTTAAAGGCATTATATTAAAATAGAAAATAATTGTGTACTTTTATAACATATGGGGGAAAATCTTATTAGAAAAAACTATACATGAAGCGCTAAGTTTATGTGTTTGGAATATTTTCTGTGATAAGCCTTGTGAGTAGAAATAGAATGTACTGAATCTGTAGAGTCAGAATTAGAAATATCTACATCAGCAAAACTGTAGTGTAGTCAGCAGAACTAAGAACAAGCATGTTAAAGAAAATGAGGCCACATGGTTTTGAAAGGGGGCAGGAGCTGACTGGAGCATCATGTAGTAGAAATTATGTGAGGAAGGTTTGTGCCATTGGTAAAGACTTAAAGCTCAAGAATATCAAGGTGAAAGCCTTGGCCTTGGTGGATCTTCCACTGGCCTCTGAACATTGTAGATAGATAAACACACTAACCAGGAATTGACATCATCTTCTTCTCACTGCCTCCTCACAGCACAGAAGACAACTTGGACCCTGAATCCTGAATTTTGCTGGCCTTGGGCTGTTAGCAACCCTAGCCCCAATGGCTTGAGTATTCTTCTGCTTCTACTGAAGAAAAGCTAGTCGCCCCCATGATTAACACAAAACATCACTACCCATAGTAGCACAACATAGACCCTTCCCACCCAGCCCCTTACAGCAGAGCAAGTCCAAAGGCCTCTAATGCTGCTTTAAGGCCTCTTAAAAAGTTTAGCTCTAATAAATGTAAGAATAGTTTAGTATATATTGTCTCTCTTCAGTGAGATCAATGGTATTTTAGGTAGTTTCCATAGAACAGTATGTTTGCAGGAAAAGCTAGAGTACACGGTAAGCCATTACCACATCAAACACTGTCTTATCAAATCAACCTGTATGGAAATGCACAGACAACACAGTGAGGAATTCTGAGTCTTGGCCAACCCTTTGCTTGTCTGTTGTAGCTACTGGCAAAAATTTTAGTGTTCTGAATAAGTGAAGCTCATCACATTTATTTTGTTGCTGTTATTGCTGCTGTTTCCTGCTACACAAAGAAATGGTTTCATTCTCAGCCTTTTCTAGACCACAGAAAAACAAGAGGGCACTAAAATAAGCCACTCCGCCTCATGAGCAGTTTCTGCTAGCTCCAGAATGCCTGGAACAATGGACTGGAGGAGGCCTGGAGATGGGATATCTGTGAGGTCCCACCTCTGCCTGAATATGAATCATAAAGCCACCAGCACTGCATTCTCCCAGCACCTTACCACAGCTCTAACCTGGATGAGCTGTACATAATGAAAAAAAATCGGGAACACACCTCAAGTACATTTTAAATCCTGGTTTAAATTTGTTTCAATTAGCAGAGGTCCGACAGTTTCTATATTCACGGTCAGTTATTCTTACTGGTTTAATAACAAAAGCTATCAGATATATTGTTCTACTAAAATATTAAAATACTGTAATAGAAGTACATTTTAAGCCTCAGTAGAAAACATGGAAACAGCTTACAATAAAATATGTCTTAAAGAATAATTAATGAAGGAAATAACCCAGACTTTTTGCAATGTGAAACAACTATTTCTGCATTATACGTTTTGTGGGTCAGAAACATGCTTTTCTAGCTTAGCATTTTTCTAAGATGTCTTACAAAAGCACCAGTGCAGTAAGAGAAAAGTAAGTCACATATTTTGAGATTATTTTTCTACTTTCCTAAGTCCTAAATCTAGAAGCAACCCTTTTTTCCCTCACCCCACAAAATGTCTGCTCTGTCTAGAACGGTCTATCAAAGATGCTCCTGGGAAGGAGACAGAATGAAATCATATAAAAACTGAGACTAAGTCAACCTGATCCAAAAAACATCTCTACCATTTGCTACCAAGATGACATTAGCAAGCTTCTCGATGTCCTTTGTCCTTCAGTTCCCCCAGATAAGACGGACAAGTAGTAGCACCTACCTCCTATAGGATGAGTGAAACAGTCTTCTGAGTTCATTACAGGGCTGGCTAGATCCTTTCTGTCATTGCAGTCTCAGGTGATGATCATAGGCCCCTGCAAGATACCTTTCCTAACCACAAACTGGAAACGAGCTTCACCGGAGGAGGCATTATGCTTCACCCTCCCGACTCTATTTTTCTGCCCATTTCTCACAATAGAAGTCAAGGCAAACTATTATCATTCCATACTTTCAAATAGATACTCAATAAAAACGTCTGTAACAAGTAACACACACCTGTACCAGGACAGAAAAAGGCTCCAGTAGGAGGATGACAAGCTTAAGGCCAGCCTAGGCTATAGAGCAAATTCAAAACCAGGCTGAATACTAAGTCTGCAGTCTGAAAACTAGACCCTCTTCCAATCACACAAACAAACAACTCCCCTAATGAATAAGTGAGCTACCAAATAAACAAGGAGGCTCTAGGACGTCAGTGGAGTAAGCGCAGTCTCTACGCACTACCAACCATTCAGACACAAGACAAGGTTTTGAATTATGAATGGTTAATTAATTTAAAGTCATAGTTCTTTCAATTTTTAACTTCCAGACTCTGAAATGTCCCTTCTTGCTAACTATTGTTGATAATATTTCCATACTTTATTCCTCAATATGTTGCTAAACAGCCTTCAGGACTGGCTCTTGGGACTGGATGAACCCTGCTAGCCTTCACTATATGTTGGCTGATTCCACTCAGCTGATTTCCATATTCATCTCTTCACAGATCAGCCTGTCTCATCAAAGCATGCAAGATGAGAAGACAATAGTCTACTTGGGAGATAGGAGTAACGGTTCTGTATAATCTAAAAGTAGCATTTATCAGTTTCTAGTGTGAATATATTCCAACCATGACCAATTTCAAGTGATCAATGGCTTAAAAGCAGGCTCCCCAAATTCCTAAAAATTTAACAAAGGGCCTCATAAGCACTACAATCTTCTCTTAGAAAAGGAGGTTCTCTTAAACATCTAAACTATGTTCATTGAATCCAAATGTAAAAATACTACTTTTTAACATAGATATGCTTTTTACATATTGTCTGTTCTTGATGTGTAGAACAGATGAGCAGAGATTAGAGCAGTCAACTGACTGGCTTGATGATCAATAAAACTAGGTGGGTGTGCAAGTTGCCCTTTTTGTAACCTCTCAAACTGATGTTACAGTCTAAACATGATCTCCACCCACAACAGACCTCTGTGAGAACCAATCAATTTCAGAAAAATATGAAATATGTTTGTATTCTTCCAAATGGAAATGACCACACAAATGAACCAAGGCAGCATCTGTTAAATGCTACTTAGAAGCAAAATCTAATGCAGAAAAGCAGTGGTTCCACCCTGACCACAAGAACTCAGCATGGAGAGGGTGTGTGTGTGCTACACCTGCTGGTTTCTCTGACCTCCCACTCTAGCCACATATATAACATCATCACTTGGCCCCAAAATGAAAGCAGCACCTTTTCCTGTGACTGGAGATGCTCTACTACTACAATTCCCAGACAACCCAAGTAACATTTCAAAATCTAACCAGTCTTCATTCAAATCATGATGCTGGTTGCTCTTCTGTGGACTAGATTGGAGGCTCACAAAGAGGAGCAGAGGGGTTGTTGCTGCTCTCTTGCATTGGTTACACACTGCTGACAGATGACTCCAAATTAGTCAACACAAAAAAACACATGTTCATTACCTCATACCCCCATATGGGTCAAAAGACCAGACCCTTTGCTTCATGATGTCTCACAAGGCTGCAGTTCAGGGATCAGCCAAGAACTTGCTATCTCATCTGAAAGCTCAACTGTGGCTGCAGGCAGCTTTCACTGTTGGCTTACATGCTGAGCACCTCCTCGTCTCATTGGATGTTGGCTGAAGGTTGCCCTTACATCCTTACCATCCAGCCTTTCTATACAGCAGCTTGCTTTATCAAAACACTGTGAGTGAAGGCACCAAGATCTGCTTGCAAGGTAGAAGTTTCAGTCTTATGTGACCTTCTCTTGGAAGTGGCATCAACATGCATCGCTTCTGCCATACTATCTGTTTTATATGCAATTCTCTAGAATTATCCAGTCCTCGAGAGAAAGTAATTGTACTATAGTATAAATTCCAAGTTGTAAGAACCACTGGAGATCATTTTAGAAATCTGCCCACCACATCCACACTCTTAGAATTCAAATGGAAAGAACAGGACAAGAAAACACCTCTTTAAGTATCTTAATATAAAACTAAGCCATGTGGTTTCCAAACTATGTAGCTAAGACCTCATGGAAATAAAACAAGCAAAATTAAGAGTTGAGGACATTAGGTTTGAAAATGCCAAAGTCCGCTAAAATATTCCAAAAAAATACAAACAATATTAGGGGAACCTTATGGGAGCATTGGTATTTCAACAAATTTCAGCAAGGAAGCCACCTTTTCTTAATAGCAAACAAGGGACTCTCAAGGCAGCTGCCCATTTTAAACAGAAATTCAATACCTAGCCTACTCTGAAATTAGTATTCAGTGCCGTCAATGTTTAAGAAACTTATGTAAGGCTCACAATTTGCTGTGTGGTATGTGTCTTCCTTTAGCAGTTTTGACTCACAATGCTTTTAGAGCCATCTCTACCACAGTAGCAAGAAAATTGTGGTAACAAATTTCAAACCCTGGCTGATACCCACATTTTTTTCCCTAAGCTTTAACTAACTATATATTCTCAGATATCTGAGCATCTCAACATTCAGTGGTGGTGACCAGCAGAGGAACTGCCTCAGGATGACTTCAAATGATTTAATACACTGAGGATGAAACACATACTCAGAGTCTCTGGAACACTCTGTTCTAGACAAATGTAAACACAGACAAGGATTATCTTAAACCTTAATGCTCAAAGCTGCTCTATACATTTTACCATTCTTCTCAAAAATGCACATGTGGTTTGCCTTCCATAAACTCCATCCCTGATTCAGTCATAAAATGCTTCATTTCATAGTGTTGCTAATCACTTATTTGCTTTGTTTCTTTAAATGGAGATTTGACCAACAAGGAAACTTAAACAGACCTGTCCCTGAAAGACACCCCCCTCACCCCCCCCCAGCAATCACCTGTGGAAAAATGGACCATAAGCACCCGAGAGTTACTATGTGCTGCATAGTCTTAGATTAGAACCAAACACATGTGGCAAATGCAGAACTCGCACACTGAATTCTATTTCAACAGCCGTGGGCAGAGTAGATCGGGGAGCTCATGACAGGAGAATGAGGTTTATACTACAGACGGTTTCCAACACGTGAAACAGCCTAACAATGCATTTTAGTACCTAAGGCAAGGCTTTGGGGTAATTGACCAAAAGTTCTTACCTCTCTTAGGTGTATATTTTCCTTCTCCTTCTGGTCTAAAATCACTTCCAAGTGGCTGACCTGAGACTCGGCCTCTGCCATCCGGCGCGTGCGCTCATTGTCATCCTCAAGGCTTTTGGATGGCAACCCTTTGCTCTGCAGCATCTCCAGAAGCTTTTTAATGGACTCATCTCGGGCATTCAGAGTCTGTTTCTGAGTTTCAATTCTCAGCTCCATTTCTTCCAAAGTCTTCCGCAGAAGGAACAGCTCCTTGGCCTGTCTGTCGTGCTCAGCTTGGAGTCTGCGGAAGTTCTCCTCAGTCAGCTCGATGGTGAAGTGCTCCGCCCCTCGGTTGCCACTCTCTTGCTGTAGAAGGTGGTTGAGGTCTCTCTGGGTCCGCAGCTCATCCTGAAGGGCCTGGATGGTCAACTGCAGGTGCTACAGTGAGGAAAATGGGGCAGGAGACGAGAAAGGAAGAAAGTCAATAAGAAGGCCAGATGCTCTCCGCCGCTACCACACCATGAAGATGGAATGTTAATCATGAGGTCCGGGGGCCAGCTATGAAGTCCTCCACGGTGACTTCAGAAGCATGGGACAGCACATGAAGAGGGTAATTAATTCAGTGATGCTTTCTGAATGTCTTAGGAAAAGAGAAATGTGCACACACACAGAAACAGTATATTAGTGTCAACCACATGGGAAATTATACATCTACGGTGTTTAATTTAGGAAGGGAAAGGGTTAGAGGGAAACTGTCATGAAACACACCTTCTTAGGCCCACAAATACTCCAGACTCAGTATTCCTTGTTTCCTAAGATGTTCTTTATCCATTATTTTCCATGATAAATGCATATCCATTTAAAAATGAAAATAATAGCATCCAATACAAGTAGACACAAACAGAACTTTATTTTTTTCAAATAAAGCTGTGAACAGGTTTAGTAAACAGGATTACTGCCTCTGCAAGCAAAAGGGAATACATGGAGACACAGACACACGTTCACACACACGAGGAGGTGAGGCTATGCAGCGCAAAACCAATAATCTGCAAAGAGTGGACAAACCTTGGTTCTTCTGGCATCCAGTAACTGAACAGCATGGGAAATGAAAAAAAACGAAGCAAAAAATCAACATAAAGAAAAGTCCAGTGCAAGCAAAGGATATTCAACAGAAAGAACATAATCAACATAGAGAACCTTCACAGAAGAAAAAGAAAAAGAAAAGAAAAAAATTCTCATTAAGCCAACACCCATAAGCTACACACAATTCAGAGTACTGATGCTGGATCAACTAAAAAAGAAAAAGAAAGAGAAGAAGCAAGGAAAGAAGAAAGAAAGAAAGAAAGAAAGAAAGAAAGAAAGAAAGAAAGAGAGAAGCCATGAAGGCTTATTTCCATAGCCTTATTTCCCTTTCTCTCTCTGACCCAACCTATAATTTTTGGCTCTCTTACCCAAGAGGAAATCATCACACTCTGGAGTATACAAACATTGTTTTCAGTCATCACAGTGGAGAGCACCAAAGAAAGTAGTTAACAGTTGGGAAAAAGAAAGCCTTGAATGAAGTCAATTGGTGGATTCTTGTCTTCCTTTCCAGACCAACATTAGGCTGCTCAGAGGAGGCAGCCACCAGCCTGGAGATGTGTTTTGCCCAGGAACATACCAGGAGGCTTCAAAAATAGCAGTTCCTCATTCATCCACAGACACATAATCCTGCCTGTGAACCAGACCGCAACATTAGGCAGAGGGATGAAGGGGGATGTAAGACAGGTCTCCTGCCCACAGGGAGTCACAGTACTGTAAGGCACAGATAATATTATGTCTGAGCTGTATAAATACTGGAGCAGTCAACATTTGAAATCTGTCTGAAGTTCTGCAGCCAATACCTGGAGGTGCTGAGATCTTTCTGAATTTGGCCTCTTCCCAGAGCAGAGTGTGGGATACTACTGGATTACACTCTAGGAGTCTGCATTTCATCTTTATACTTGGGAATGAGAAGTTCCCAAAGGGGTGTTTCCCTTCTTAGCTGTGTGCCACAGTGCCTCGAAAGGTACTGAATGCTACATATTGACATAGATCACTGATCATTTCATGATACAACATAATCTCATAAGTTTTAGGGTCTTTTATTCACATAGCTATGCAACCATCAACACAGTTTTTGTTATGTTCAACCAGCACAGAAAGGAACTCTGTACCTTTCAGCAATCTTCTTCCCATTTCCTTCCAAAGACCAAAGCTCTGGGAGCCAGTAATCTTTCTGTCTCTAGAAATTTGCCTATGAAGGACAGTTCTTATTGGTGAAATCATGAAATAAGTGGTTTCTTTGGTTTTGTATGCATTCAGAGTTTAATACTTGTTTTAGCAAGTATCAGTATTTCATTGCTTTCTATAACGGAATTTTATTCCATTATAGAGACATACTAAATTTTATATATCCATTTAACCAACTGGTTTATATAGTTATTTATAGCAGTACTGTTTACATTGGCCAAAAAGTACAAATAATCCATATGTCAATCAATTAATCAGTGCATATATGTGATACATACAGTCAGTGAAACATTATTTAGACATAAAATGAGGTGATATAACTAAAGAATGACCCTGAAAAATAGTATATCAGTATAAAAGAAGCCAATCACAAGAGACCACAAATAGTGTGATTCCACTTACACAATATCCAGATAAGCAAATTCATAGGCAGAGATAAATTAATGATTACAGAAAATAAAGAGGATTTAACTGACCTCGATGACGTGTCTTCCAGTGTGATAAACACAATCTCAGCTAGGTGGAAGTATTAGTTGCACAGCTTTGTGACTATATGAAAACTACAATTTGTACTTGGGGGGTAAACTGTAAGATAAGTAATTTTTACCTCAATAAAGCTGTCACAGAAAGTATAAACTAACAGCACAGGGCCATATGATCTTTTTCCATCAAAGCCTCAACTCTAAACCAACCAAAGATTGTCCTGGAGTATGTACAGCCCTGGCCCTGCTTTGGGGTGTGCTTTAGCTACTGTTCTCCGATGATGTAACATGCTTTACTCTAGCATGTCTTTATCTTCTGATGGTGCTTGGGAGAGGGGTTCTGAGTTGATCCAAATTAATTTGGAGACAAATGTGATGAAATAAGATGGTGAGAATAAAAACTATCTTTCCTAAAAGCAACCAAATATAATGTATGGGGGGTTTTGTGGGTTTTATTTTTAAACAAGATTCATAAATAAGCCAAGAAAAGGTATCAAAACAAATTTTCAGAAATGCTCCCATCACAGTTGTCAACACTGACAAGATGACATGTAAGGAACTGTCCCCCTGGTTCTCTGTTTTCATATCTGAAGAGCAGGGCTCAGCCTAATGCCTGTCTTCTTCCTGGATGGAATAGCAAAAACAATGCATCAGGTGCTGGATTTAAGGGAAGGAAAGGAGGGCCATTTATCCATTCAGTATACATTTGCCTTCTATATCTCAAGCTCATAAAATATAGAACAAGAGGAAGAAGAAATAACTCATGCTTAAAGTTCCTGTAGGCAAGAAGATAGGTAAATCCACAGAAGAGACACTGTCATCAGAATGAGAAGGAAAGTCATAGCAGAGTGGCTAGACACTCAGAGAAGCTGTCACCTAGGGAAGGCTATGTAGATCCCACCACAGAGTGGTATCTTCAAGGAAAAGTGAGAAACTTTCCATAGCATGAAGTTGCAAAATGAAGATTCCATGGAAACACCCAGAGAAGCCAAAGAGAAACCAAAATTACTAAGGGACAGTCACAGTGAAAACCTGGACAGTGCGTATCCATGTCTGTCACACATGGCTGGCTCCAAGCTCCAGCCAATGTTCATAACAGTCCAGAGTAGTATCCGTAAAGGTATAGATTTACTGTTGCAAACTTTTGTTTCAGGGAAGGGTTGTTTGGTGCCTGAGGGCAGAGCTCAGGTCTGAAAAGAGTCTGAGAAAGTTCTCTGGAATGTACCTGACAGTCCAGTGGATTCAGCCAGTAGATTCAAAGCTTGGGTTTGTGCCAAAGGTTTAGCCAACAATTACTATACCCTATACCCCTTTATCCAATCCTGAAATGTCAAGACATGTAATACCCTGCTTATATATGTTTTCTTGAAAAACCCTCTCACCCCTGAGCTCAGGCAGAATGTCTCTGCTTCTGTCTGAACAAAGGGTTTCAGCCTGTGTTCCTTCAAGCCTGTCCAAAAGAAAAAACTGACCTTCATGTGTTTGCATCAAATTCAGCTCCCTGATGGTCTGTGGGAGTCCCTCAACATGGGTATAACAGTATCCACTAACAGCCTCCACTTAAGGGATGAGAATGTAGACAAACTGACCAGGTTGTTCCCGCTCCCTGAGCTTGGCAAGGAGCATAGTCAAGTGCTTATCTAGCTAGTCTGAACTCACAGCTCTATTGGAACCATTAAGCACATGGGCTCCAAAGTGGCACATGTCCTTCAGAATGTACCAAAGGAGAACGAAGTGGGTGGTTACAGCAGACAAGGGGGAATGATAACAGCTGTAGAATTCTCACAATTAAGAATTAGCCATCCTATCTTGGTTGGGTTTTGTAGAAAGGTAGATAAGATAGATGCTTGTAGATTTATATGTCATTAAGAAACAACACTTTTCCATTAGGTTACTAGTCACAAAATGAGTTCATAATGAGCAAATACAATGTGATATTCAGGCTGGTTGTGATTCATGCTGGTTCAATGTGAAGGTGGCAAAGCAGGAACATCACAAGTTTGAGGCCAGCCTGGGCTACACAGTGTGTTACTCAGTCTAAACTTCAGTTTTGATGGTATGGATTTATCATTATAAAACTTCATTTTAGGAAAAGAGTATTTAATGCCTGAGGACAGGGCCCAGGTTGTCTGAGTCTGGAAAGAATCTCAGGAATGTGCCTGACAGCCAATAGATTCAGAAGTTCAGCCAGCAGATTCAGGGCTTGGGTTTGTGCCGAATGGGTAGCCAATGGCTGCTGTACCTCAAATCCCTTTGCCCAGTCCTGGACGCCAAGACGTGTAACACCCCACTTAAGTATGTTTTTCTTTTAAAATGCCCTTACCTCTGGGCTCATGGCCGAAAGGGTGTCAAACCAGGTTTGTTTGAACTTGTCCAAAGTAATAAACAGACCTTCATGTGTTTACATCGAATCCAGCTCCCTGGTGGTCTTTGGGGGTCCCATGACACGAGTACAACACAGCTCATAAATGTCACAAATTTATGTTTGCATTTATCTTTGACTCACTTTTAATGTTAATATTTCCAAACTTAAGCAGGAACAATCGTGTTTCTACACATAGTATTCTTTAGCAAAATAGATATACCTGGTAAATCTTGATCATCTCTCAAGTTCATATCCTTCAAGTCAGGGACTATGAAGATATCTCAATAGATCTCATTTTCTTCCCCACCCTGTCTCTGTCTCTCTAATTATCTAATTATCTTTATTTAATTATCTTTTATCTCTAATTATCTTTTAAAAACTCAACTTGGGACCAGAAAAATGGCTCAGCAGTAAAGGTTCTTGCCTCTTAAGCCTAAAAACTTGAGTTTGATCCAAGAAAGTCATGTATGGGTAGAAGGTAAAAATCAAATTGACAAAGCTATCAGCTGGCTTCCAAAGCCATAATGTGATGTGCATGCTCATGCACACATAATGTATACAGACACCATAATAAAAAAATAAAAACTCAATAAATTTCAAAAATTTACCATATGTCCTAATTTCAGGTTAGATACTTAACAAAGATAATTTCCATTTAAAATGTAATAGCACCCCTGATATCAAATTTTACACTAAAAGCAACAGGCTCTCAGTTTCCATGTTTGCAAGAGGGATACAGTAGACACAGGAAGTATTAACTTCACTCAATGATGAGTAAATGAGTTACTGCTTGCAAAGCTCAGTGTGCCAGGCACAGAGCACACAGAGAGTCAGGTTGGGCTAAGGTCACAACAAAACCCTGCATTCTGAAGAGGACAGCCCCCCTGCTGACATGGAATAGATCCACCAGGACTTTCAGAGAACTTAAGAATTAGCTTGTCAGCCTTATCTACAAATGAAAACAACAAATGCATATAGTTATAGGCCCGAGAGAACACCTGTGCCCTAACAAAGATAAAATCTTCACTTCAGGGATCTTGTACTTGGTACTGGGAAAGCAGACAAAACAGGTGTGACTATGACACCCTAGTTGCCATGGGGTGTCCTATAAAAAGGACAGGACATAACCTAAATAACTTCGTTTCACAGTACTGACCCCACCTACTTGAATTAAGGGCACCTGTCAAAAGAATTTGGTTGTGTGGATAACTAAAAAGCTTGACAGAACTTGCTGCTGAATGCAAGACAGTAAGTACTCTTAGGCTTCATCAGAGAAACTTCTTTGTGCAGTGGATGGTGGACAGGAACGCATCACTGGTCAAAATGCAGAGACTAAGTGTCTATGTCATGTTCGACCACACTCGGGACATCTGTGTTATACTTGTTCCCCAAGGCTTAGAGAACATCATGGGGAGGGGCGCACAAGAAAGATTGTAAGAGCAAGTAGATGAGGGGGACCAGAACCAAACAGTGGCTTCAAAGGAACTAATGGCAGCTGTGGTGCCTTCAGGGAACCTGCACAAGATTACCTAGGCAACACTCCAGCATATGTGGAGGAGAAGCTCCTGAGACCCCTCCCCAGATGAGGAATGACTGGCAGCCAATAGTTGCAAAGAAAGAGAAAGTATTTTTTTTTTAAAGAGTATGGCCCCTGGTAAATTATCCACACTCCAATAAATGGCTCCATGTTCATGCAAATGAGCAGTACAAATTGGACTCAGGGAGTTATTTTTTTTTTTTTAATATGAAGTTTAGGGGGAAGTGAGGGGTATATTTAAGAAATGTGGTTTGAATAAAAATGGTCCCCATAGGGTCACATAATTGAATGCTTAGTCAAATCCTTCTATTTGAAAGAATAGAAGGATCAGGATTAGGAGGTGCAGCCCTGTTGGAAGAAGTGTGTCACTGGAGATAGGCTTTGCAGGTTCAAAAACACATGCCAGGTCAAATCAATCAATCAATCAATCAATCAATCAATCTCTCTTTCCCCAGATCAGGATACAGACTTCTCAACTACTTCTCCAGCACCATGTCTGCCTGCATGCTGCCATGCTCCCTGCCATTATGATACAGACTAAACCTCTGAAACTGTAAGCCAGCCCACAATTATTTATCTTCTTTTATAAGAGTTGCTCTGGTCATGATGCCTCTTCACAGCGATAGAACAGGGACTAAGACAGGAAGAGTTGGGGAAAGAGAGATGAATATAATCAACACACATCCTGTATGATGTATGAAAACCTCAAAGAGCTTATTAAAATATTACATTTTTTAAAAGACAAGGTTGCAGTACAAGTGAGATCTTTCAAACCTTCTTCAAGAGTCAAAAGTCAAAAGAAACCCAGTTTCCAGTTCCCTTGTCAGCCCCCGCAGTTGAAATCATGATCTACTCTTCAGTCACAAAAATGTACTTCTTTTAACTGTCAGCCCAATTTCACTAGCTGAGTAATCATGAGCCTACAAAACAGCAACCTTCAAGACTGTATTGCAGGACCATCTCATTGACATCTCCTGGGCATCATGATGGCTAACTTTCCACAGCCTTCCATGGTGTTGCTCATTAGAGATAAATGCCCTTGCAGGACCCTCCTTCATTAGGACAGGGAAGCCTGCGGTGATAAATATTTAATAAAATTAGCCTGGAATATAAGAGAATCAACCATAGAGCCAGCAGTAAAGGCACATCTTTAATTCCAGCTTTAGGAATGTGGAAAGAGGAAGTTAAGATACTGGGCAGAGGAAGAGAACACAGGTTTTTCAACTTTCCAAGACATATCCTCGGTGGGCTAATGAGAGAGAAGTTGAAATCTGAGGATTTTGTGGAGACAGGCCTGAGGAGCTTGCAGGTGAGACATGACTGTGGTTTGTTTCTCTATCTTTCTGATGTTCTAGCTTTTCCCCAATATCTGGCTCCCGGTTTTTATTATAATGCCAAATAGAATTTGTGCAATATCATCACCCTTTCTTTAGCCTTTGGCCTGGTTACCAAACTACTTGAATCTTAGTTAACCTCCTCCAAGTACAAAAGTGCATGTGTTGGACAAGGATGTAAAACTCTTTTACCCACCATCCTGGTTCTGAGCTCATTTTCCAGCTGTCCATAGAGTCAAAGCTCACAAGGCAGGCTCCTCCCCATGGCCTACACTGGGGAGAAATCCGAGGGAACAGCAGCTATAGAGGTCCAGGGTACCGGCTGCAGTCATTTGTAAGAAGCACTAGTAGACTGTAGCATATGCACCCTGACATATGTCCTTTAACCAGGCTCTTCTTAACCTTTCTTCCTACTTAAGTATATACTTTAAACTCTGCCCTGCAGAGAAAAGACCAATAGCAATACAGTCCATAAAAGGGGAATGTTTTAAAGGACTCTTCTTATATTACACGTAAGTCAATGTGATGAGAGCTGACTATGTCCAGTTTATTTCCGATCTCAAGCACAAGAAAGGTCAGTGACAGTACCCAAGGACAATGAGGGAAGTCATACCAACTTCCCCCTCTGGCATCATTACATTTTCTAATACATCTTCAACTAAATGAAAGTAAATTCCCTTCCAAGCATAGTTAGAGTTAAAAAGGAGAGACTTCTAGAGAAAAAAGAAGTGGAGAGAGAGCAGCTAGGAAGAAGAAGGGAGACACAGAAGCTAAAACTCAGATGCACACAGTAAGATTCTAGTCCCTCTCTTACAAGAGCAAACGTCGAGGCAGACACTGAGCTGGAAGAAGGGAACTGAGACAAGGCCAGCCAGCATGCTTCCCTCCCCATCGTGGCCAGGTTTGCACAGTGGGCAGATGGTCTCAGGTAACTTAGCACGCACGCCTTGATCCCTGAAAATAACATAAATCTTCTGGGGGTACAAGAGCAAAGCCCTTGTCAGGGGTAAAGATGTTTCACAACATCGAGAAATTAAAGAAATTATCAGAGACACTAGGAAAATTCCATAATTGATAGTCATATACAGAACAGGTTATGTTTTTGAAATATGTAAGTCTACAAATAAATATTTTTTAAAGAAACAGTGAAGAACTAAAGATCTAAAAGAAACACTCCAAAATGAACCAGCAGGTTTGAAAAAGATTAAAATTATGCGGAAATTATGAAAGCCTCATAGACGAGTTAAGATAAAACAGGGAGCAAGTGGACAAAAACCCAATGGAGATCATCCAGAGAGCTGTTGGTTCTTTGAAAAATCTAACAAACATGTCAAAAAGCACAACACACAGGAATATTCAAAAGATAGCATGCAAATAATTTTAACTTTTGATCAAAAGTTGCAAATGTTGATTAAGGGGACAAATGACTAGAAAATATTTTCCACAATCTAGTTCTAGAAGAAACAGAGAGCCTGGCAAGTTCCCCCCCCCCATTAAATAGAATCCATGGTTTGAAATTCTTTCCTTTAAGAAAGCCCAGATGATTCCAATTTACATGCTCTTTAGGAGAATCTCTCCATGCATCCCTTGAGATTTGACACAATAGCTTGATTCCACCAAGTAGAAAGTAACTTACAGCCCAACTACACACTTAGACTATGAGTACTGCTTAGAAAAAAAAAAAAAAAAAAAAAAAGGAAAAAAAAAAAAAAAAAAAAAAAAAAAAAAAAAAAAAAAAAAAAAAAAAAAAAAAAAAAAAAAAAAAAAAAAAAAAAAACAGGGCAGACTTATAAAAAAAATATATAGAATGTATAACCTAGTTAAATTACAGAGTAATTCAATCTCAGACAAACTTTTAATGTAAAACACAACAGGGAAAGAAGGGCCATCAGCTAAAGATATAGGTAAAAAATCTAAGCAAACCAGAAATGAGGAGAACCATTCCTAAAGTGTGTGTCCACTGCATACATGGAATAAATGCCTACTATAGGTGTTAGCAGAGTTCCCATTAAAAAGAATGAAGCCAGGTATACTGTCAGTGCCACCTAGACAACATCCTCCTGGGGGCATGACCAGAGCTAAGTATTAGAAGAACTGAAAGAGAGAATAGTTTTAATGTTATCAACTCCATCATGTGGCTATAAACTTAGGAACATCAAAAGAAGTAAGAAATAAGAAAATACTATTCTACTAACAGGAAAAAAAATAATAATCACGAAAAAGAAGATAGATAAATTTGACTATTAAAACCAGAGATTTCTGTTACACAAAGACAATGGAATGAAAAACTATAAAAATGAGAAAAAATGTTATTCATAAAATGCCAAAAGATTATTGCCTATAATATAATACCATAAATTCAAAAGGAGTAACAGAAAAATGCAAGAAAAGTCAGGCCTGGTATGCTCATGGCTTTAATCCCAGCATTTGGGAGGCAGAGGCATACAGATCCCTCAGAGTCTAAGACCAGCTTGATCTGTATAGCAAGTACTAAACCACCCACAGCTATACAGTAAGGAAAGACAGGTAAGAAGGTAGACAAGCAAGAAGGAAGAAAAAAACAAAGAAAGGAAGGAGGGAGGGAGGGAAGGCAGGAGGGAGGGAAGGAGGGAGGGAGGGAGGTGTAAATTGGTGGTGAAAGGCCTACTTTATGTCACTGAGTTAATAAAATGCTTTTTCACAGCAAGTGTGAACTAGGCCATACTGTCCAAATACCAGCAAGGCCAGGTCTCCACATCCTCCATTGTTGAGTACAAACAAGGACCAAGGCACTTGGACACATGTATGCTTGGGGTAGAAGCATATACAAAGGAGGTAGTGAGATAAGATCTTTAAAAAATTTGTGTTTGACTTGGAATTTTTGTTTCTCTTCTCATGCTAACACTGTCCAAGTACAATTCAGGAGAAGAGGTGTAGGCTTTAAGACAAATTGACTGGGATTTTCCCATTTACCAGGGCTTCCCCAAGTGAACCTGGACCTTTCCCTAAGCCACAGTTTGGCCAACTGTAAAGTAGAAGTAATTGTGTGAACCTCACAGAATTATTCTAAGGACTCAACAAGACTCCATTTTTCTCCAGTCAGGCCCTGGGTTAAAATGAATTCTCAGTTTACAACACAGACGGCATTCCAGCCAAAAGGCAAACACCACTAATTTGTTACACTTCATTAACAATTCACCAAGACATCAAGTGTCCTGGCATTTTTTACCAGACTGTGTTTAATCCTGTTTCCCAATGTAGTTTCCCTGGAACAGCATTCTGTAAGCCCCTAATATGTTTACTTGGAGGTTGTGCTGGGAGAAATGGTTACATCATCAATAAAATGGACTTATCTTTTCCTCTTATAGTCTCAGATAGTCACACACAAAATACCTTCTCAAGCACAGTTGTGAATTTCCCTACACTGAACAATACAGCACCCTTCCGTGGTGCACCTAATAGTGAGTGAGAGGCACGAAGATGGGAGAATGAGGGGAATTGTCCCACCAGTGAATCAGCACTGTGTGGGGTCAGTAGAATAGTGGTGTCCTTGACATCAGTTCACTCGGTCCCATTCTCTCTCCCCAAAACTCCAATGCCTCACATCTGCCAGCTCATCTATCTGCCAGCACAGTTCTAAAGCTGCCGAACCTTTGTCCACTTCACAAGAGGATAAACTGGGGTGGATTAGACGATTTCCCTGCAGTCTCATCATTAGCAGATATGGGCCGGTGTCTAAACTTGAGGTTTTCTCCAGCCAACTCTAAAGTCTCCTAGCTTGACAACAAAAGAAATCACAGACCTTCATCTGAAACAACTCCCATCAGCTCCCACATTCAGTTCATTTTTATAAAGGAAAAAGAACAAGGAAAATACAAGAAACTAGACCATACTCAAGTTTATATGGAAAAATGAGGAAGGGAGACATACACTTTGCCTGCGCCAATGTTTAGAAGGCCAACCTCCAATAGCTACTGAAGTCAGAATCTAATCCAGATTTCAGAATGTCTAAAATACAAAAAGGTAAATAGAATGAAAATATAATTATATATGTATGATGTGCATGGAACACACAATTATTTAAATGGGACTAGCCAGATGTTTAGAATCTACTGTGTCTTATCCCCAAACATGGAAAATATGAGTTCCTGGCAGATTTTTTAAAAATTTGTGACCTTAAGCTCTTTTCCACACTGCGGGGAGGGGGAGGAGATAAAGTTTTGCACTGTAAAGCAGTTTAGAACTCCATTGCTACAAAACTGTCTCCAAGCTACATAAAAATATGAATTGGCTTATACCCAGAAGTCTTGAAATTTCTTCTCTCTCTTTTTAAATAAATCCATATTCCTTCTCAGGCAAGGATTAAGCATAACTCTTTCAAAGAAAACAGAATCTCTCTGCAGACCACTTAGCCTGCTCTATTTCTCTTGTGACTTTATTTTCTTATTAATCATTTTCCAGCTTGTCTCTAATGAAAATTTTTAGGGCAAGTTCTATGATCCCTTTCTCTGTAATCCCATGTAGAAGAATGTACAACACACACCATGGCCCTAAATCTTCCCTGGGCTAAGCCATGTGTGTCAAAAGACAAATAACAGACCAGCTAGAAACATGTGTGCAGGCTAGTGGAAGGGTTGGTGTGCTGAGAAAGGTCTGAAGAAAAGGATACTCATATATATGTGCCCAGCTGCCCACTCCCTTAGTGTAGAATGCCCTAAGGAAAAGCAAAGACAGCCCAACAAAGCATACTGACTGCTGACTTCCAAAGGCAGCATCATATAGACATGGTGTCACTGATGATTGCAGAACCCACTTTGCTGGGTATAGGACATATCTTGTCAAGATTAATAACACAGAAAGAATTCATGAGGAAGTTTGTCTTCATAATCAAGGAGTTCTGGTTTTTATTACACATGTATGCTCTAAGGTGACATGCTACTGGAATATTACATTGAGAGTCAAGGCTTATGTTCTAACTAGAGCTTTGCATCCAACTAGTTATATGTGGGGTTTTTTGCGGGGGAGAGTGTCACAAATCTTGTCTGGTCATCTGAAGGCAGTGAAGAGCAGAATTTTGATTACCAAATCTACTTACCCATTACATCCTATGTTGCTTTCAACAAATAACTACAGCACCCTCAGCAGCAACTCTTCATCCATAAATAAAAGGCAGTAATTTTAACTAACATGCAGAGTTCATGCAAAGACTACATGAGATGCTTGGTGAGTAATCACAGTGGTCCCCATAAAACAGGAAACATGGGGTCTGGCACATAAAGAATGGTATCATTATTTTGAGGTAGTGATGGCTAGGGGCCCAGAATTTGAAATTCTCTTTTTCCTCCCTCTGTTTAAGCAAGACATGGAGATGGGCCTACCGAACATAAATTTTCAATCATCAAACAAATGCAGCAGTGGAAACAATACACTAAGCACTTTGGCATTTTCTGAAAAAAGGGAAAACAGGAAACAGTTGTCTTAAGACCAACTCAGAGAATGGATGTAATTGATTTCCCATTAACTGGCCTGCATATAATTCTACAAGGGGTTCTCAAGAATACCAACCATTCCTGTTTTGAAAGTCAAGCTATTTTTCTCGCATTACCCATAATATATAAGCAACTATAGGACAATAGCATCCCCTACTGTCAACACTTCCCAACCTGACATAAATAAAAAGAAAGAAAGGAAGGAAGGAAGGAAGGAAGGAAGGAAGGAAGGAAGGAAGGAAGGAAGGAAGAAAGAAAGAACAAAAACTTTAAGTTTAAGAAATTGGGAACAGTGGTAGATGGACAGCACAAAACTAACTCAATGGGTTTTTCTCTCATAATTCTTTGTCTGGGCTTTTCCCCCTATATGTTATGGTTTTTGATCCTGTGTTTATGTAGGATTCTTTCTCTCTCTCTCTCTCTCTCTCTCTCTCTCTCTCTCTCTCTCTGTGTGTGTGTGTGTGTGTGTGTGTGTGTGTGTGCAAATGTGTGTGCATGTTGGTGTGTTTGTGTGTGTGTTTCTTGTGCTGCTTACTTAGCTCTTTTTTCTGTTTATTTTTATTTTTAGATGCCTATTTGTTTTCTAATGAGAGAGAGAAAGAAAGGGTATTGATTTGAGTAGGTAGGGAGGTGAGGAGGATCTGGGAAGAGTTGGGGGAGGAGAAACCATAATCAGAATATATTGTATGGGGGAAAATCCATTTTCCATTAAAAAAAAAAAAGTCCAAGTCACACCCAGTCACAGAACAGCACTTTCCTGTAATTACTTAGCAAATCTTTTTAGATGGCACTTAAAAATCTTTATTACCCTCTCCCATTTCCTGTTATCTTCACTTTACCACTAACACATACACATGCATTTAACAAATGACCGAACACCTAAGTATTTTTAGATGTCTGGATAGACAGTAATACTACCTACCCTAAGCCACATGATACCCTAGCTAAACTCTACTTCCTTCTCCTCAAAAGTTTAATGAGGAGAGATTCCCCGTGAGGACCACCTGCTTCTCACTGCTTGTGGGTCATTCCACCCCTGGGAGGGGAAAAGAAAGGCATCAGGTCACATAGTGTCCTTGGACCAGGAGCATGAGCCAGTAGGCTCCCGGCCACCTGCTGAATCAGAACCTGCAATGATGGTATGACCCCTGGGACATCTGTAGACACAGGAAGATTTGAGAAACATTTTCAAGCTTACCATTTCTTTAAGCAAAGTACATTTGCTAATAAAAATGTGAATGGAAACACAATGAGCAAGAAAGGAGATAGGAGCCCTAAGGGCCTGGAAGCCAGTTTGTGAGACCAAGTAAGTAAATAAACTGTAAGTAAGCAAGTGAGGTGGGGCATCTGTGCTTCCACAACCACTTGAGCCATCCACCATTTGATAGGCTTCTGTGCCAAGACTTCTCTCCCAATCAAAGAAGAAACTCCACCAGTTTAACTAAATGTATGTAAATATAATTATAAAACATATAGATGTGATTGTATCCATTCATCTTTTATTTCAGGGACTACAGAAATATGCTAAATTTAATCCTTGACTGTTGTTTGTTTCCATTAATATTTAAAAGATAATCTGTGGGGAGCTTTTAAACAATCATCAGAAATGCCAATACTACACTTAACATCTGCTCTTGGATTCATTTTATTCTGCCTTTAAGCAGCATCTTTGTGAGCCTATCTGTTGTCTTGGCAGAATTCTAAGTGACTAGAAAAACCATGAAGAATCAATGCTAAAACTTCTTCAGATTATAACTTGAACAATATACTAGAAAAATGTGCATATACTGGTTCACAAGTAGCCTAAGAATTCAAATTCTGTAAGAGGTTTCCATTTTATTAATGCACTAGAATTGAAGGCCACTGTCCTTTTTTCTGGTATAAAGGTAGAGTACTTACCACTGTTTCCCCCAAATGTCTGAACATCTCATGTGTAAACATTTAACAAATATGCATGCAACTGTGTATGTAGAGAAAAAGAGAATATGAACAAATAAATTAATGAATGAAATAAAAAGAATGAATCACACCCCACATGATCTTTAATACTGATTGACCACTTGAAGGGTCTTAGAAGCAAGAAGACAAACCTCTTGGCATCTGTAAGGCATTCACAGAGAGCTCCAACTGAGTAGGAAGACTGACCCTGCCTGGGGCACCATTCCGTGCCAAGCATCTAGAAGCTGAACACCAGCATTTGCCTCTCTCCTTCCTGACTGTAGAAGTAATGTGGCCAGCAGCCTCACATTTGTCTGCCATGCTTTCTCCAACATGATAGATAAGCTGCATGACCTCTTAAACTGTCAGCAAATAGAATTTTTCTTCCTTACGTTATTCTTATGGGTATTTTGTCTTAGCAATGAGAAAAGTAACATATAAGTCCCATGGGAAAAAATGTGGCCAACATATTATAAGAATGTAATATCAAAATGTAAGAACAAGACCCAGATCGAAGTGATCATTGCAAGGTATATGAAAGATAGAGAGTGACTTCCAAATATACAGGTAGGGGGAGAATGCCACATATTTATTTGGATAATTATTACAATTTTACAATGCGGGGAATAAACTTTAAAAAGCCATGAATTGTACAATTTTAAACTGTGAATTTTAAAGTATGTCAAGCATATCTCAGAGAAGCTGTAAAGTCATTGGGATGGGAGAACAGCGAAACGGCTCTCAGGTAACAGTGCTCCTTGAGCAAGCATGAGTTCCAGCCATGGAACCTGCATGAAAAAAGCCAGATCCAGCAGGACACATTGGGAACCTTAGCAGTCCTCCAGCACAATGGGAGAGAGGAACAGAACTGGAAGGTCAGCCAGCCTGGAGCACAGAGTATGACAGAAACAAGAGACTATGCCTCAGCAAGGCAAACGAGAACAGACGTGCAAATGTTATCCTCTGACCTACACGCAAGCATATGCAGTGACATGTCCATGATTATGCATACACACAATAATAAATAATAATGCACACACAATAAAATTAATAATGATGATAGTGATAATAAGATAAGGAAAAGGAGAAAAGAAATGAAGGAAGGAAGAAAAAAAGTAAAGATTTTTAGGGTTTTGAGAGACAGGCAAACCAATGAAGCTTCCTATATCCTGCTTTCATACGTCAAATAGTTTTCCCAAAAACAGCTTACATTACTTGAAACTGTTTTGTACTACAGGTTGAAAGCAAAAGGAATCAGATTGGCCTGTCTGGTCAAAGGAGGAGGAGTACAGGAATAATATAGCAAAGTATTCCTGCACTTTAAAAAGGCAAGCAAAAACCGAGGGGATGGGACGTAGCAAGAATCTCTGAGGGAAGCATGTGATCTGTGTTCAACAACTTCTTCCAAAGTGAAAACACTCAGGGCAGATGGCACAGCAGACCTAGCTTGGGCCAGATGTCTACCACCGATCAATAGTGTGGCAGCTGGGGTCACTGTAAGCAGCTACTGCAAGGGGAACGTTAGTAGACAGACCAAGAGGAATCTGTAGCAAATGCTGTTACAATTTTGAGCTTTTAAAAAGAAGAGATATGAATGCTTTTGAATAATATAACAGTGCTACATATTTTTGTTGGAATTAAGTGATTCCTAGAGCAATATATGTAAAACTCTGGTGAACTACATATAAACATGCAACCATTTCCCCTTCAGACTTTCAAGAGGACATAAAGGAATAATTCAACAGTGAAAGTTGTGAAGACTTGATTGGGAGTAATATCCCAAATTAAAGACACCAACTTTGACTCTGGCAGCCTTGGGTCAGGCTCCAGTCAGTCCCTCATTAGTCCTGTGATCACAAGTCTAGGGGCCAGGGACACCGATGATTTCCTTCTCCTTTAAAAAATCTGGTAATAATCCAAACATCCATGCAGAACCATGATACAGTTAAGTGGATAGTTCACATATCCCATACCTAGGACCCTAGCTAGCCATCATGCAGTCATCATTTTTAAATCCACCATTATAATAGTGAACCCAGGTTGTCACCTTCCCACAATACCATGGAAAAAGAATAAACCTAGAGTAGAAAAAAACAAAACATGAAGTCATACATGTCTGTGTTCAACACATACAAAATCTTTCAACCACACAAACTTTCTAGTCTGGCCATTTTAATTGGTAACCACCAGTAATTTCCTGTTTTAAATGAATAAACCTAACTGTTGCTTCCAAAGAGACAGCAAAAAGTTAGCAATAGAACCAAACCCTACACATTACCAGTGGCAGGGATGGGAAGGAAAAAGCAGCATTGCTTACTTTTACAGGAGTATAAACAAACCACAGTTTGTGCTAAGTCACTGCCAAAATGACTGTACAGCTAGCTGCAAGTCACAGGCACCAAGCCTGCAGGGCACTATTCTCCACCACTCTTCTAGTTCTTCCAACCAGTCTTATTTGGTACTGAAAGCCAGAGGGATTCAATTACCACATAATTAGCATCAGGGCATGTGCAACAGCCAGATTTCCACACTAGAGTCCAACATCTTTGAGCCAGATGCATCCCCTCACTGCATACCACACTGGGAGCCCCACACTGCTAGCCAGAGGCTCTGAGGTCTGGGGACTTGGAACAGACCATTCATTCCAACCAGGATGAAGTAACTTCACTCTGAAATGATTCCTCAGAAAACACCTTTAGGGAAGTTTTCGAGGCTTTAATGTTCTTCCACATCGGAGCCTAAAGACTACAGTGGGCTTAGAGGAAAACTAAGTAGAATAAATGTCAGGAATTTGGAACCTAGTAAAGGTTCCAACTGATAAGTGATGATCCCTGTTATCACAGAGAGAGAGAGAGAGAGAGAGAGAGAGAGAGAGAGAGAGAGAGAGGGAGGGAGGGAGGGAGGGAGGGAGGAGAGCAGTTCCTTTACAACTGCAATAACAAAACAAATAGGTTAGATGGTTAAGAAATGAGATCCTTGACAGCAATCTCCCACAACTAGCTTGAAGTCTTTTTTTTTTTTTTTAACTTTATCTGGATTATTGTGTATGTATTGTTCAGGACAAAAGATATCATTAGTGAAGACTCAGAAATCATGTATAGATGTATTCATGAGCATGTACAGATTTCATATGCTTTCAGATTCTTTTTCAAATCTTTAAACCAGTAAGAAAGAATAGACTTTTCTCCAAAGTACAATAAAAAGTATTTTTAGACAAGGTCTTGCAAAGTGCTTCTTTCATCTATGGATATTTCTTTGGTTTTACATTTCACTTGAGACTTTTAAAGCAGAGAAGAGGAGAGAATGGCTTTCAGCCCTAACTCTGGAGCAGAGCTCACCTAGCAAGTCCAAGAGGGATACAAAGGTTCTCATGTGCACACACAGCCAGCACCGGAACAAGAGTGACTGAACTGAGGATAACTGGAAGCAAAGCATTCCAGGCCTTACGGGCATCCATCCTAGTAAGATAAACTACTGGTCCTGGGTTACATAAATTCCATTATACTAGAGCCCTCCCCAAGTTCCAATGAGGCCAAAGGCTCTCCTGAATCCACACATCTGTACCCCATTTAAAATGGATGACCGTCCCTCATCATTGCTCAGGTCCTCAGCTGTGAACTAAAAGCAGCTTGCTGCACAAAACCCTAGGGACCAATGTCTGAAAAATGAGGAAAGTTTTTTTTTAATGCATCTTTAAGCATTTTACCTCTTCAACTAAAATATCTAGAGGGAAATAAACAAGAATGAGAAAAATTACAGGATTTATGATTATAGAAAGGAAGAAAAACATAGACAAGGGCAGTGTCTGCAAAACTCACATTGCTTATCCCTTTAAGAAAGCTTTTAAATGACTTTTTTAAATAAAGTCCTAAGATGTGGCTAAGTCAAAGGAGTGCATGCCCCAGCCCTGGATTCAGCCTCAGCACTCCATAAACTGGGAGTGGTGCACACCTGTAATCCCAGGGGTCAGGAGGATCAGAAGTTCAAGATAATCTTAAGTACACAGGCCTGGAGTACATGAGATCCTGTCTCAGTGGAGATAGGGTCAGCACCAGGCAAGTGTTCAAAATTGGAGTACAATCCCAGCCTTGATATTTTTTTTTACTTTTCAGGTTGAGACTGAATCTCATTAAATTCAAATGACTTTAAACTTGATCCTCATGCCTCAGAATTACTAGGATTGCAGGCCTCTAAAATATATAGAGAACTCAACAAACTAGAGTTCCAAACTTTGAATAACCCAATCAAAAAAATGGGGTTCAGAGCTAAAAAGGGAATTCTCAGCAAAAGAATTACAAATGGCTGAAAGGCACTTGAAAAAGTGCTCATCATCGATAGCCATCAGAGAAATGCAAATCAAAACACCTTTGAGATACCACCTGACACCTGTCAGATTGGCTAAGATAAAAGACACAGATGACAGCCTATGCTGGAGAGGATGCTGAGCAAAGGGAACACTCCTCCATTGTTGGTGGGAGTGTAGGCTTGTTCAGCCACTCTGAAATGCAGTATGGCAGTTTCTCAGAAAACTGGGAATCAATCTCCCCAAGGATCCAGCAATACCACTCTTAGGCATATACCCTAAAGACACACATTCACATTCCAAAAGCATTAGCCATCTATGTTCATAGCAGCATTATTTGAAATAGCAAGAACCTGGAAACAACCTAGATGCCTCTCAGCTGAGGAATGGATTAACAAGCTGTGGTACATCTACACAATGGAGTACTACTCAGCAGTAAGAAAAAATGATATTCTAAAATTTGCAGGCAAATGGATGGATTTGGAGAATATCCTCCTGATAGAAGTATCACAAACCCAGAAAAATAAACACAGGACGTACTCACTCATTAGTGGACTTTACACAAAAAGCAAAGAATACCCAAGCTGCAAACCACAACCCCAGAACAGTTTGGGACCAGAAGGAACTTAAGAAAGACATCCAGGGAGTCTCCTAGGAACAGAAAAATAGAGAAGATCTCCTTAGATAATTGGGAGCATAAGGGGTTACAACTCAGAAGAGATGAGAATAAATCATGAGAGAAGGAGATGATTGAGTGAGAGGAGCAACAAAGAGGGAGAAAATATAAGAGATGGAGATCTTAATAGAAAGACCAGGGGCTAGGGAAACCTCCAAGAACTCACAGGATGTCCCTGGCTAGGTCTCCAAACAATAGTGAGGGTGTTGCCTAGACTTGATTTTCCCTATAATCAAATGAATAGCCACCCCAACTGCCATCACAGAAATTATATCCAACAATGAATAGAGGTAGAGGCAGGGATACATGGCTGAGCACTGGGCTGAGTTTCTGGTCCAGCTGATAGCAGGGGAGGAGACTCTATATGAGTAAGGGGATAGGTACATCTACAAGGATAGGCAACTGTCCACTGACATGGGCAGTATGTGGAGCCTCAAGGGGAGGGATCAGATGTGTTTCTGTGCATGGGCTGGCACCTCGGAGCCCATTCCCTCCAGAGGAACACCTAACCCAGTCTTCATACTAAGATGAGGAAATAGGACTTGCCTCGAGTGGACCTGATCCACCTTGGGACTTCTTGCCATTTCTGGGGAGGGGATGGGGAGATGGGAAGGACAGAGGCTGAAGGCTGACCAACCAGGAGTGGTCAGGAGAGGGAAGGGAGGGAAAGCAAGGGGACAGAAGGATAAAAAAGACTTTATTTTATAAATAAATTTTTTAAAATGCATATGTATACCCAACCATGGTAGTGTCACCTTTTAAATCCAACAATTGGGAGACAGAAGCAGGAAGGGTCTCTACGAACTAGAGGCTAGCCTGGTCTACACAGCAAGTTCCAGGCCAGCCAGGGCTACATAATGGGACTCTATCTCATCTACCATGCCCCGAGATACAATGATACAAAACTAAGTTTGGAAACTACAACAGTGAAAGAGAAAAAAAGACAATAAACATAAACTTACAGAACTCAATATCTAAAGAGACAAAATAAGACAATCAATAAACAATAGTACAGTTAATCAAGAAATGGTAAATGCATAAATAAATAAAACCATGGTAAGAGGACAGACAGTCACACATGTTGCAGGGGACAGTTTCATATAGTGCAGTGAGCTATTGGCAATGCTTCCTCTGATAACGCTCCCTTCATTTCAGCAGAGACAGGAAGGGAGAAAGATGTCCTCAGAGAACAGTTTCTTTTCCTGTATTTGTCACAAAGAATGTTAAAGATTTAAAAGAATATTTTGATTATTTTAAATACTTATATACTATTGAAATTTTAAAAACTACAGAAATATTTTAATACTTCATATACTATTTAAATTTGAAAAACAAAAAAAGGGCACTGTATTAATCATCATTCTGTCACTGTGACAAAATACCATAACCAGCAATAACTTAAAGAAGAAAAAGTTTGAGGTGTGTCTTACAGTTCCAGAGGAGGCTGCAGGAAGCTGAGCAATCACATGTCAACTCCACAAAGGGAGAAGGAAGGAGGGAGGGGAGGAGGGAGGGGTGGAGAGAGAGGGAGGGAGAGGTTGGGCAAAGCTATACATTCCCAAAAAGTACTCTCAGTGACAAACTTCCTCCAGCAAGACTCCACATCTTAAAGTTTCCACAACCTCCCAAACAGTGCCACCAACTGAGACCAAGTGTTCAAATGCTTGAGCCTGTGGGGGACCTGAACTAGATTGTTTTGGAACAGGAGCCTGTGAGAATGAGATAATACGAGCAAAGAAGCCAGTGAGAAAGGTCTGGGACAACCGAAGATAAAGAACAGTCAGGGTCAAGGTTTCAGCTGACACTCTAGTCTCTAGCAGATGACTACCAAGACCTGGGAAGGCAGAGCACATGCAAAAGCACCCTGTATGAGAAACGTACAAAAAGAGAAGGTCAGGGGCAAACCCCAGGGAAACTAAGTGATGAGTGGAGCTGAAGGCTGCTGTCAGGGGGAACGGTGGGATCAAGGAGGAAGCAGAAGAAGGGGGGCAAAGGAGAAGAGGACCATGAGGAAGTTCCAGCTGAGCTCCCTACATGAACTATTGGAGCAGCGAATGGTGGTCCTAACAGGGAGCTCTCACGGCCTCAACTCTGTCTCAGGGTGAGGAAAAAGAGAACTAGCTTCCCTGAAGAAACAGTCACCAAGGCCTGCCTCCATCTAACTTTGGGGTTCATGTCACAGTGCCTATAGGTCTAGCAGAAATAAAAACAATTCCACGGCACTCCTGAGCAATCAATAAGTAAGGAAGAAATCCAAAGGAAAACCAAAAACTATCTTGAAGCAAACAAAAATAGAAACACATATATGAAAGCCTATGGAATTCAGCAATGGAGTACTACAAGGCACCATAAACATACTAACAAACTCAGTCCAGTGATAGATCAGTCAGTAATTAACAAATATTAGAGAAGAAATAAAATAGAATTTCTTAAAAATCAACAGGTATAGTAGAATGCTAGAGAGAAAAAACCCACAAAGCTTTAGCTAAACTAAACGGGGGAGGCTCCGCATCAGCACTGAAGGGGCTAAGATAATCGTTGCCATGGCAATCAAGGATCAAAAGAGATAATCGTGCATAACATATCCCAACTAACTGAAATTTAGCCTGTTTCTATTTTTAAATGTTGCTTGATATGTTTATGTTTAACAAAACAAAAGTTAAGAACACAAAAAAGTCAGAAGTAAAAAGATAGCTTTAATGAGTTGGCATAGAACCCTACAGGCATAGGAGCCACACAGTCCTGGGGTGTCCTCAGGCAAATTGCTTAATCCCCAAGAGGTTTCTTTTGTCTATAAAATGATAACAATTACACTTCACAATTTTAGATTTGCTGCATTCTCCATAACATGCTTCAGGCAGATCCTGTGAACAGCTTCGTGAGAAATGATAGCAGCTGTGTCAAAATCAGCCCTACTGCCCATACTACAACTATGGTATTGCACTTTCATTCAACTATTACCCATCATGCCGTAGACAATGACCTCACCCCAGTCCCATTAGAGGTCCACTCTATTTCTTCCCTATCCTGTATCTCGTGAACCTGTGTTGACTTTGGGTTAACTTTGAGTAATAGAATTCAGAGTTGATGTTTCCCTAACTTTGAACACATGAGACGTTGATACTTTCACTTTCATACTCCTGAGGCCTCAGGCAAAGAAGTAATTACAGAGATTAGATAATCCCCTTCCCTGAAACAACTGAAATGTGTGTGTGTGTGTGTGTGTGTGTGTGTGTGTGTGTGTGTGTGTGTACATATATATATGTAGAAAGAGAGAGAGAGGCTGTTTTCACGGCATTGATTCTTCCACAGGAGCTGAATGAGGCCCTGTGGAACCTCCCAGCCTGGCGGCAGAATCTTGACTGTAGTACATGAAGCACACAGAGCACAGACCTATAATTCCCTGATTCCAGACAATGAAGCTGGAAATCTAGAGAGATTTAAAAAAAAAAAAAAAAAAGGCTACAGAGACCACACACATACACAAACACAACATATCATAGACGGAGGAGAAGACTGTCTGAGGCCAGGAAAAGAGAGAAGAAAAATCCCAACAGTTGAAAACTTATGTTTTGAAGACACTCAAGCTATCTCCTTTGACATGAGAGACCATGAGGAAGGCAGGCCAGCCAAAAGGCAATGCCAAAAATCAGACACGTGACAGAAGCTACCACAAATGCCCCTGTCTTCACCAAATGACTTCTCCCTGAAGAGGTACACAGAACTGCTGACTGAATCCAGTCATGCCCCGCACAATCTAGTGACTCCCAGAGACAAGCAAAAGTTCAACAGCTGTAGTTTTAAGCCACCAAGTTCAAAACTGACTTACAGGATACAGTCCATAAATGGCACATGCGATGTTTAAAATACTGTTGTCATAACATGTTTAGTAACTTGTTTGGCTTACTATGAAGAAAGTTCTAGAACCCACTGCCCCTTTCATTTGTACCTGCTGTATATAGCTATCCTCAGAGCATAACAGCTGTCACCTTCATTGGCATAGCTGTGACTACTCAAAAGAAACTCCTGAGATCAAGGTTATTGACTATTGATGTTTTCTCACAGAGCCAGGGCTGGGAAGAGTCACTGGCCCTGTCACCAGACTACAGCACTTCCTTCTGCACCCTACAGCTTACCTCTACATGGCCTTATGGTGTCAAGAGATGCTAGAGTATGCAGGCTGTAGAAAATGAAGTGAAGAAGGGACTATGCAGCTATTGAGGAGTCATCTTCTATGCTGGGATGCAACTTTCTAGTGATAGAGCTGCTTTTAGAGTTCCCCACACTTCTAATCCATATGCTCTGTAAGTAAGTACAATAAACTCATGGGCTTCCCCAAGTTGGACTCTGGTGGAATCATACTTTGGTTCATTGGCAATGCTAGAGGGAGAGAGAGGGAGAAGGAGAAGGAGAGGGAGAGGGTGAGAGAGAGAGAGAGAGAGAGAGAGAGAGAGAGAGAGAGAGAGAGAGAGAGAGTCTGTGTCTGTTTACATGTCTCCAGGGTAAGGCCCAAGCATGTTTGTCTTAAACTGTCCTCCAAAGTCCCTTGCCGAGACAAATGGAAACAGCCAACAGTCCAAGAGTAAAAAAATGCTGCTGTTGAGAAGAGGAAGAATTGAGTAAAAACATTATGCCCTTGAGAACAGCTACAAAATAAATAATTTCCAACCCGAGTTCCTATTGTTAACTGCAGGGTATAATGCCTGCAGTAGAAATAAAAACTCATCGGTAGAGCGGACCCTGTGCCCAGGACTCTCCATCAGATCCCCAGCATGATGGTTTCAGTAGGGCCCCCCAGTCATCTCCAGAGCGCCAGGGTTAAAGGTGTTACCTTGGTTTCTTAGTTCAACTGAGGAACTACTACAGCCATTTGTACTGAAAGTTGGAAGTGCCTCATTTGATGTTGTTTTGCTATCTGCTGTTTACTTCTGCTTGCTGTGTGCTTAATAAACTCACTCATGTTAAATGGAAAACATTGTCATAGGTCGCTCTCCATACATAACAGCTAGAAAACAGAAGGCACGCAATAATCACCAATACTACTAGCTAACAACCTAAAGAAATATTAACCGCTAGCCCCTAACAGAGTTATACCCCCATCTCAATTTCAGAGACTTAAAAGCACTGTAAAAAAAATACGGATCACAGAATTCTGAAATATTAAGGTTCACATATCACCTCCACTCTGGTGCTTCCCTGAGATTCTGCTCAGTGAAAAGCAATGTGTTCCTCCCATTTCAATGAAAGACAAAATTGTTCTAGAATCAATGATACATTTGCAGGTTTCCTATCCTCAGAAGTACCCTGACCCAGCTATCACTCATCAATTAGTTCACCTCACCCCCACCTCATATGTGACCAGCAGCTCAGCATAGTTCCTGTCCCTAGATAACTAGGCATTGGGAGCAGCATGCTGGGCTGTTTTCATCCTTGAGGAAGAGGTCAGGAAAGGGAAGTGGTTCTAAAGGATGGCCAAGAGAGCAGAGTGTGGCAAAGGCAGCCAGCTTGATGATTATCAGAACCCCCGTGACTCGTCCTATCCTAGTGAGAAATACCAAGTGTGGTGCAGCTTCCAGAGTCAGTAGACCATAGTCATACCCAAAGTCAATGGTCCTTCAAGTGTCTCCTCATATCAGTGTATTTCAGACAGGCATCTGTCTGCTCAGAGTTACACATGGAAAGTATCAAGACATGAGTTCATGCTTAGCTTAAAACCCAGATGAACCACAGAAACAAAACATAGTGACCCGGCAAGAAGGGACCTGCTTGCAGCTCTCCCCACACTTCCTAGCCACCTTGCAAACTCCTGCCTAGTCAATGCTGCCCCACCCTTCCCTCCACCTGAAGTGCTCTTCCCCTATGTGATAGCTAGCTCCTCTGAGCACTTGACTTAGTTCATTGCTCAAAAGTCACCTTTCCAGTGATGTCTTCCTAAACCACTCTCTCTAAACTCCACCCTCCCTCTTCCTCTCATGGATCTTCAATGTGTGTGTATCTTCTAACTACAGCACAGGCTCCATGAGCTCAGAGTTGACTACTTGCCCCATCTGCATAGTCAGTGTTAATAAAATGTAGCACACCTAATAGATGCTTAATAAATATTTGCTCAATTAATGAATGCATCCACTCTAAATATGTTCTATACACTGCATATATATCCCAATACTAGGCTATGGGAGTGTTCATTACAATTATTGCTTTGGTAAGCTATAAATTCCACAAAGACAGTTGCTATTGCTATCATGTTTACTTGCAAAGATGCTACGTGGTAAAGTATTAATATTTATAAAATTTTTACCCTACACCAAGCTTTACACTACGCTCTTTTATGCATTTTATATCCGTTCCTCAACAACTTTATCAAGTGACTATGATTACCATCTCCTTTTTTCTAGATAGGCAAGAGGGACTCAAAGAGAGAGAATTAATTGTTCAAGGTTAGCAAGATTTGAGCTCTTTTCCCTAATGCTACTCTGTCAGATAAAATTTTGATGTACGAATTAGTGAATGAATTGATTATGAAATAAGGGTCTCTTATCATGACTGGTTCTTCTCTTCTGTTCTTCTTAAGAACTCTGTCCATCCACAGCCAGGCTCCATGACAAATGGCCTTGTTCCTCACTCATACTTCAGTGGTTCCATGGATCAAGAGGGCTCTACCCATCACATTAGGCTATCACATGCCTCATTGAGACAGGCAGAACTAGAATCCAAGTGAAGAGAAGATTAAAAAGTTACATAGAACCATCCAAGAGGACCTGGAACCTTGGTAAGAAAAGGCTTCAAGAGACCCCACTTCCTGAGGAAGCACAGTAGCCCAAGGGAGAACAGAGGGCTGGAAGTGGGAAGAGAGAACACAGCATAAATCAACGGCACTGTCCTGCAGGAGCCACACACCTCCACCCTGACAGTGCCCTCATGCCAGCGCCCATGAACCCACCTTACTAACTATTAGAATAAACTGTCAACTAGGGCAAATTCAGCATAAGGAGTGGCTTTTGCCTAGGTGTACTCTCCCAGGATTTGTTTACCAAAACTACCTGGAGTCAGGTAATAACCCTGTACAAGTAAATGTGAACAGACAAACAGATCTGAATTCTGTATTTTTCTCTTTCTGCTGAACTCCAGGCCACCAACTTCTAAAGGTTTTTAGCATTTCTGGCTAAAGGAACACCACCTGATATTCTAAATCATTTTGTTTGATAGAAATGCAGCCCAGCAGTGACCCATTTCTCTCTATACCACATTCTGGCTCCCAGGAAGCATCAGGCTAGAGGCTGCTGCATCAGATCACACTTGGGCACCTTCTCTATTCTCCTCTGCTTCTTTTCTCTGTGAACTCTCCTCAACTGTGACTTCGCAAGAACTCCATGAGCTCTTTCTCTGCATTCTACCTTTCTTTTGGAATATCTGGTCCATCAAACCTATGGCTGATGTATGTGGATTATCTTATATTAAAAACTCAAGTTCTTTCTTACAGATGTTCCACAATGCTTATCTCAGGGCCAAGAGAGCACAAAAAGGGTGTTGATTAACTCCAACAGCTGACCAGTCAGCCGAGCAAGATATGCCCACACAAAGTGCCAAAGGATAATGCACCCATGTTTCCATGTTACTAGCATACACATCCATTCTTGCTGCTACCCACACAACCCACATCTCTCTCCAGATTGAAGGGAATCCCAGACCCTAACCAGAAAGATCCTGACCCAGTTTACATAAGGCAAAACTGAGCCATCAGCAAGGCTCAAATGAGCCAAGCATGAGCAAGGAGAATTCCTTCGTAGAATTTATTCTCTGCACAGATGTGTTTAGTTCAAAAAGGAAAGAAAGAAAAAACAAAAACAAATAACAAAAAACAAACCTCTAACTGAAATCTGATTTGAAGAATGTCCTACAGCAAGTTCTAACCATGCAAAGCTAAAAGTCTTCATCTTCATCTTTGAGGCAGTTGTAATTCAATAGGAAAGTGGCAGGCCTACATATTTATGTGACTAGTAGACATTTGTACATGTTGGGCCTGAAGCAGAAATAAAATGCTAAAGTAATTTAGGTCATGGGTTGTACAGAATGAATATGACTAGAAAAGGCTCTATGGAGAAGATGGAATCAGGTTACATTTTAAGGCCCATGCTATAGGCACAGCTTGAAGGTGCCCCATCATGGCAGCTCCCATGTTCTTGCAGGATGGGTTTGTGCTATCTAATCCCACACACCACTCTTTCTTTCACTGTAATAGTTCTTCTCTATCTGCTACATGCACACCCCATGAACGCAGGAATATCACCTCAGGATCTAGCAGAAGCTGTGCACACTACAGATACTAAAGGTGGTGTGTGTGTGTGTGTGTGTGTGTGTGTGTGTGTGTGTTCTGAAATAGCTGAGAACAAGGAGAATATCCCATATCCAAGCTAGAGAACAATATGGTATGAGAAGGAAGTTTTGGAAGGCTCTTTACAGAGGCATAAAAATAATGATGGGGAAGAGTGTGGTGGTAGAGAAGGTAACAGGCATACTCTATCTAACACTCACCAGACCTCCCATTTGATCCTCCCATCAAAGAAGTAGTAGTATGTTTTCAATACACAATTATTACCCCCATTTCACAGACAAAAAAAAAAAAAACAAGTAGGTGGAGAGAGGTCAGATACACTCAAGGTCACACAGAATAAGGGCCAGATTGGAACCCAGCAAATCCAATTTCAGAAGCTGAGCTTTTTGTTACTACTTGACACTTAACTGAGAGAGACAAGATGTGTGAGGGAAGAAGAGAGGAAAAAACCTAAATTTGGAGTCTGGAAAAGTACAGAAACATCTTCTCTTAGGGCACCTTCTTGAAGGACTCAGCCCCAGTCACTGGCATCTGGGAAGCAATTCAGGTGAGGTGGTGGGGCAGATCGAAGAGCAAGGCCACCAACACCACGTCTAGAAGTGCCCCAGTCCACCCCTCCCAGTCACTTCATGTATTTTCCAATACAAGGTAACTTTAAATCAAGAAATAATTAACGGAAAAAATCTTTGTACAAATTACAACATGAGACATAAACTTGATGTTTAAAATATTGTGTAACAAACAGTTTAATGTATAATTTTGTTTGTGGTAATGTTAAGAATGTTCACAGTCATTCATTTCGCTGTCTTGTTCAGCTTTGTTTTTACCATAGCAGGAATCGAACACAGAGCTCCCTCCCAGAATGCTGGGCAAGCGCTGACCCAACTCTATTTCTTATACTTTTATCCCAATTTCATTTGGAATTGAAATTAGAAACAAATCAAGTTACACTAAATGTCCAACAATGGAAATCATTTAATACAGTTTTTTTTTTATTTTTACAAAATATTTTACAGGGTTTTCCAAAGCAGTCTATATAATTATCAAATGTTTAACATAAACCAATAACCTATGTGGCTTCACAAGATTTTGAAGCTCTGCCATATTCTGAGGTGCATATGATTCAGTTTCCTCCTTTGTGATACAGCATCCATTGCTATATAGTTTGCTCCACGGCAGCCAAAGGCATGTTCTCACACACACCCTTTGTCTTTCAAACTTTATGTTTGTATCAGGAGTACCAGGCTGTTACCATAATACAATTAAGCCTTTGCTGCCAGCTCTCACCATTAATCTAAATAGTATTCTTTTTATCCATTCATCGCTAAATAAATAGTCTGGATAAACTATTGCTGACCTCTTTCCTGTGTCCAATCTACAGATGGAAAGAACAAAGCAGAAAATGTATTATTGTTGCATTTTTTGATTTTTAAAGAAACAGCATTTTAAAACCTCCAGAGAGGCCCAAGCTTTGGAGTCCCCACACTGTGTGAATCTTAACTCAGGTTCTCCCTGAGAACACCACAGGAAACCCCAGTTCTTCCAGCAGTGGATCCAAAGAAATCGGCCATTTAAAGATGAGGCCAAGATGCTCTGTTTTTGCCTGCCCACAAAGGGAACTACTTCACCAGAGCCTACTTCTTGTTAAAGAGAAATCGGGGGAAGAAGAGGGGGTGACACAACACTGAGATGATGAAGATCTCACCCCTGTTGCACAGGCAGAGTCTTCCTGGTAGGCAGAGGCCTGATTACAGAGCTACTAAGAAACAACTTAAGACACAGTTTGATTAGACTCTAATTATAGTTCTCTGATTTTCCAAATATTCTAGAATATATGATTTATCTTCATAGCATCTATGGCTCAGGCAGGTGCTACAGGTTGATGCTTACACGTCCCCCTGACGTCCACTTGGCACAGGCTTGATCTCAGGGAGGTAGCAGAATAGAAAGGAGGACATGGCTAGGGAAAGGAAGTTAGACAGTGGTCAAGTACCTTCTAAGGGATGATGGGACACAGCCCTCCCTTGCTCATCTTGCTTTCTCTCCACCATGAAGTGAGCAGACTCTCCCACCACACTCCACACCAGGATCTTCTGTCTGACACGGGCATGAGGAGAGAGGGACTGAGACCCCTAGAATGGGCCAAGACAAACCTTCCTTCCTTTCAAGGCAACTATTTTGAATATTTTTGTCATGATGATAGGAAGCTGGCCAGCACAGGGGGAAAGACACTGTCCCACTTTAAAGATAAGAAAACAATGTGCTGGGGGCAATGCTAAACACTGATGGGGACACATTGTTAATCCAGTTATTCAGGCTCAGTCCAGAGCAGTCTCCATGGAGCCTCCTCTTCTTCTGTCCACAGACTATAAAGCTTCCCCAGTTGTGTGTGGTGCCCATACCACAGGCAGAGGACTTGAAGTTAATGGAGCCTTGCAAACTGTAAGGCAAGGCTTGACAGAAAGCAGACATGGAACTAAAAATGCATATTTAAAACCCAAATCAGGGGCTGGAGAGATGGCTCAGCGGTTAAGAGCACTGACTGTTCTTCCAGAGGACCTGAGTTCAATTCCCAGCATCCACATGGCAGCTAACAACTGTCTGTAGTTCCAAGATCTGACACCCTTACACAGTTATACATGCAGGCAAAGCACCAATTAGCATAAAATAAAAATAAATATTTAAAAAAATAAAACCCAAATCAATCAGACACTAGACCAAAAGAGTCATTTAAACAACAGTTAGAAGGTGAGTTATTTAGGTTAAGGCTTTCTTGAAAAACATATGTGGAGTGAGAGAGCACTGGCCTGAGGCACCTTCCAGTTGGTCACCACAAACACATTCTGTTACAGTGTGAGGAGGCTCTGCCTTCAAGAAACTTACAGGAGATGAGGGGAGTAAAACAGTCTACTAGGAACTGTAGCAGCAAACAATTTCAAATAAGCAAACAACAAAACTATCTTACAGTTTACAAATAGTTTAAGCAAATACATTTAAGCAAATGACTGAGCTCTGAAAGGGAAGACATGTTAGTGAGGCATGGATGGGTATGAAAGAGAATATCCCGGCAAAAGGAACAGTGTATTAAAGCCCTGCTGTAGAGCACAGAGGTCGGGGAACTCGGACAGGCCCAGGATACACGGCACAGTGCGTCGATGAAAACAGGGAAGCCAGAAATACTGGACACGGGTTTAAGCCTGAGCTCATAAGAACAAGCAACTAATCCTCTGTTTCCTATATAAACCAGGAACCATAATTTCTATGCAACGTGAGTATAGGCTTATACCTGCACTTAAACAAGTATTGAAGTTGGATCTCGTTAGAAGAGGCCCCTGTACATGCACAGTCCTCACACAAGGCCTCAATAAAGACAGATGAGTTCTTAAGCAATCCCATTGGCTTCCATGACTAGACAGAGGTGCTGATAAACATAAATGTTCTAGCTGGTCACTAACAAAGTACCTGTTAAATGTGGTTGAGAAAAAAAGAAAGGTCCCTGTGGATAGTACTGAGACCTTGGGAAAGTTAAAATACTTTATAATAATTTTAAATTATATTTAAATGCTACAGGTTTCACTTCCATTTCAATAAGAAAATGTGAACAAATATGTATTGTCCTCGCTCCTTTAGAAAAGCACATGAGGGGGCTGGAAGGAAGGCTCAGCTGCTAGAGGGCCTGCACGAGAGCAAGGGCCTGAGTTCAGGGCCCCAAACCGTGTGCAAAGCCAGACATGGTGACACACGACTGTCCCCTGGCTCTTGGGGAAGAGAGTGATGTAAACCCTGAAGCTCTTTGGCCACTGAGGCCAGTGAAGGAGCGCTGACTATCTCCAAAGCCAAACGTGGAAGGAAAGTGAAGAACAGGCCTGGCATTAATGCTAAGCCTACAGAGAGAGAGACAGAGAGACAGAGAGAGATAGAGAGAGACAGAGAGAGACAGAGAGAGAAAAGATTAATCTTACATTTTCAATAAGAGCAGTAAGGGCTTCGGTCAGAGCAGTTGAACTAGATACATTTCCTGATGTGATAAAACACTGTCACACTGGTATCACACTGGTAAGCTATTTAGCCTTCCTAGTCCTTGGGGTCTTCATCTGAAAAGGGGAGGGGAGTCATGTGGGATGTCTTTCTATATGCTGTGAATTACTATTGAGTAATAAAGGAACTGATCTGGCCTATGGCAGGGCAGCTTGGAAGTAGGTGGGAAGTCCAAGCAGAGATAAAGAGGGCAGAGTGGAGAAGAGATGCTGTGAGCTGCTGCCAAGAGAGCAACATGTAAAATACAGGTGAGCCATGGACCATGTGGCAAGACATAGAATAATGGAAATGGGTTAAGATGAAAGAGCTAGCAATAATCCTAAGCCATAGGCCAAGTGGCATATAATTAATATAAGGATCTGAGTCATGTTTGGGGGCTAAGCAGCTGCAGGCAGGTCTGAATCTTGGGAGTGAAGTCAAAGCAGAAACTACTTCCTACAAAGGAGAGCAATTCACCTGATTCCAATGCTCGCTATGCAAATGACTCGTTATGCTATCCATGAAGCCCCATCACAGCATCTTATAGAAAACAGCACTAAGAGCACCAGCTGCTCTAGTAGAAGGCCTGTGGCTCACAATTGCCTCTAACTCCAGCTTCAGAACAAAAAGCAGTTGTGAATACAATTCATCTGTGGTTTCCACAGAATGCCAACATTGGGGATTACATGAGGGAGGCATCCACTAGTGAACTGGACATCTGTTTTCAAAAATACTTGGCATATTAAATCCTTGGTGAGGATATACTTACAACATGGCCAAGACCTTCCCCTTCAAGGCATAGATGCCCAAATGAAGAGCATCCCATGTGCCCCAGGGCATAGGAACTGGGAAACCAGGAGGGAGATTGTGCATAACAGTCAAAATCTGAAACCAAGCCAGATGTTCATCTACAGCATAGCAGAGAAGTGGATGATGAGATGTGCCTATTTATATTATGAAAGAATACCTGACATATGACACCAAATAGACATAAATCATTGCTATACTCAACAAGAAGGGATGTATTTCACAAATGGTACTACATGAAATATACTATACTCCAAAGAAGAAGACTACATGATCCCACAGGAATGAAGTTTAAAAGGCTAGTTAACTATGCTCTTTATGAACATATATTTAGATGGCAAAGGGACTTTTTTAAAGCAAATATTACCTTGTGGGAAGAACAAGGTTGTCAAGGGGAAAAGGATGCAGGGCCATCTAGAGTTATCTCTAGACTTAAATAAAAGCGATGACTAGCCAGGCTGTACATTCACACCGTATCTGTTTTCTGTGCCTGTATTATAGTTGCCAATAATATTGCTTAAAGCCAAGGTATTCTTGCCTGTCCCACCTAAACCGGGCCTTTTAAAGAAGAGTTCCAAGAGGACCATGACCTGTGAACCTGGCTCTCTCTTCCTTGGAAGCAGGGAGGACACAGACAGATAGGGAGGCGGACCTGCCATCTATAATTGTGACAGAACAACAGGACCTTTACACCCCTTTCTTGTTTCAAGACATTCTCCTAGGTCCGTCTCCCTCTTGCATGAAATGACTTCTAGGATAAGAACACAACACCAGATAAATGGAGAAGTCTGTGATAAACACAAACAAGAAATGAGGGACACACCAAAAAACTGCCACACAGACCAGCATGCACAAAATGCCAGGATGGCACAAAATTTGTTCAGGAGTCACACAGTCAAAATTCTTCCCAAGAAAACATTCTGTGACCAGCTAAGGGGAGAGAAAGCCCCTTCTGCTTCCATCTGTGGACTGAACAGGGCTTCACCACGTGCAAGGAGTGTGTGTGCACATAGACAAGATGAGGCTGGCGGAAGAACGCAGAGTAGTACCTCGTGCCCAGAGAACAGATACCAGCGAAATCAGAGAGGAGATTTAGAAGCCGTGAGTCCCCATTCCTAACACTGATGCCCCTTCTGCAATTTGACCTCAATTTGTGACATAGCCTTCTCCGCCAGATCATAATATGGATAATATGTTACAAAATACTAGTAGCAAAAACCCTCACATGGAGATACATGTAGTCAAAATACCTATGTACATAAAATAAAAATAAATAATTTTTTATATGTAGCTAGCATGCAGGACTCCTTCTTACAGATGTTGATGTTTAATAAGGAAACTTGAGGCACCAAAAGATCATCATATGGCATCATGGGTACTGCAGTGTAAATACCTCCCGGGATGCATCAAGAAGCATTTCAGAGGCGATCTCCTAAGCTGCGCCCTGTACAAAGCTTTAGACTCAGGAAAAGGTGAGTCAAGGCAACAGGCACTGCTTGCACTCCAGTGCAGAGTTAAGGAGCTGGGAGACTGTGCCCAGAGCAAGTTGGTGTTGCTGGAGTGATGTGTGCTTGGCAGGAGAAGGCACAGAGCCAGATCCTCGATGATCCGAAAGCCACTTCAATGCATTTGGGCTTTGTTGTATGTGTAAAAGGAACCCTTACAGAGGTTTATTCAGAAGATTTTCCAGGATCCAATTTATATTTTGGAAAGAGTTAAGGGAGTTTTCTATAGTCTGCTGCACTGTCTGGCGGCAGGACAAATCTTTTCCCCTGTCCATGCCCTCTCCATCCTCTTTCAACACACCCACTCCAGATCTTCCCTCAGCCCAGCAAGGCTCATGGTTTGCACGTGTGCTCCTAGGAAATCTGGGTTCTGAGTCTTCAACACTGCCATCAGGCTTGGGCCTGAGCATACCTTCAACACTGTTCTATGCCTCACATGCTCACAAAAACAACAATAATAAAAAAAAAAAGATTGAAACAGCAAAACACACCTCTCTATGTCTCAGAGGCTAATATGGGAAGTCACAGCCTAGGGCTGAGGTGCAGCTCAGCAGTAAGGCAGGTGCCTGGCACATGCTAGACCCTGTGTTCGAACCCCAGAACCCTGGAACAGAAAGTTCGCAATCTGCCAGGCTTGTCCTCTGACCTCCACAAGTATGCCATGCATATAAGTAAACAGCGCTCTCTCTCGCTCGCTCACTTCCTCGCTCCCTCCTTCTCCATAATACATATATACATATGTGTAGTTTTCACCCTCCAATGAGCAGAGACCATCACAGAAATCAGAAACCAGAAAAACTGCAGAGAACACAGACTGTGAAGAGCCCAGGCCTGACTGATCCATCTACCACATAACCCCTCCCTACAGCTTAAAGATGCTACAGAGGAAGAGATGAAAAGATTGTAAGAGCCTGAGGGCTGGGGCATTTGAGGTGACTGTGTCTTCTATATGTGATACAGAAGCTACACCCATGAGGTAGCACAAATATGGCCCAAATAAGGCCCATACAATGACAACACCAGTTGACATGCCACGGTGGAAGGGAGAAATCTCCAAACACCCCTCCTACGTGAAGAGCTACAGGCAACTGATGGCAGCTGAGAGAAGAAGAACCAGAACCCTGCAGGGACAAGCCCCACAGGTTACCCACCCCAAAACAAGACACATAGGAGCCACACCACAAAGTGGACTCAGCAGCCGTATGCACATGCAGCTACATGTGTGTGTCCCACCAGTGAAAGAAGAGGTTGTGGATCTGAGAAAGAGAGACCGTGAGAGCTGTAAGATGGAGGCGAGTGAATGACAGAAATGCAATGCTCACTGGGGCATTTGCAAAAGTATTTTCTTAATACTTCAAAAATTACTTTTTTACTTCATCATCTTACTAATTCAAAGTATGTAAAGCCTAAATTATACAGTATCCAAATTTTATTGAAGCTATTTTTGCAAGGCTTCCTCCTTCTTTTATATGGCTACTAGTCTCATGATAACATTAATTATTAACATTAAAAATATATATCCTGGGTCTGGTATGATGGTTCCGTGGACAAAGTTCAGTTTTCCATCACCCGCCACAAAGGACAGACTGTCTGCACAAAGCTGTGCTCTGAACTCCACAGTCACACCCTGGCAGGCACAGCACAAACATCACACACACAAATAATTGTTCAAGAGTTATATGTTGATATGCACAATACTTAGATCAAAATGAAATAAGGAAAATAATGGTTTCATGGAACGTTATGTAGAAAACACGAGAAGGACCCAAGCATGCAAAGTTTTCACAGCTGATAGAAGGCACTGATACTCTGTGGGGGCATCTGAATCCTGTTAGACAGGCCAACTGCTTCCCTAAATTAGGGAGTTGAACCTATCCAGTGAGAAAGTCACTGAGGTTTTCTTTTACGAATTTGCAGGGTATAATGTGAGTTAATATTATTAGTTGCCATGGATTTTCTTGGCTGGCGCGTGTCTGGCAATTGACCACCAGGTGGCGCCAAACGCACACCTACAGGGCAATCAAGGCCCTTATGCTGGGTGTTCCTGTTTGTGCTTTGAACATCTTCCACAGGTTCCTCTACAGCAGTGCTTCTCAACCTTCCTAATGCTGTGACCCTTTCCTAACAGTTCCTCATGTTGTGATGACCACAACCATGAAATTATTTTAGTTACTACTTGATAACTGTAATTTTGTTAGTGTTAGAAATAGTAACGTAAATATCTGATCTGTGACCACCTGTTGGGGTGGCGACCCAGAGGTTGAGAACTATTGCTTTACAGTTTCTTATCAGCAACAGCCCAGATTTCCAGACAGAAGTGTGTGTGTGTGTGTGTGTGTGTAAAACTTTTTGCCACCTGTAAGAAACTTCAGAAGTAAACAGATCTCTTCTCAGAACAGAACTATGTCACATTTGTGCAGTTTTCAGTAGGTAGAGGGTAGGAGGGTGAGAGATGTACTTAAGTCCTAAAAATAAATGTCTCTGTGTTGGATCTAAGAATGTAGTTATGTGAGAATTCTGAATGACTGTGGGGGGAAAAAAGACAAAGGTCTTGTAACCTCTTTTTCATTAAAGCATGGAATGGTTCTTGGGTAATGCTTTGGTGTCTCAGGTGAGGGACAGGAGTGAGTTTACTTGACGATTTTCTTGCTTATCTGCCTCAATGGATAGACATGTTTTTGCCGTGTGCAGTTTGTGCTTCTGATTGTCACATTACTCATGTGATTCTTCTCAAAGTATCAGAGTATAAACTGTGGATGCACGGTGGCTATCACATTGACTGGAGTCTGTCTCCTTTCTGGGTTCCATCCTATTGACACCAAACATCCCTCTTCTGGGGGGGACATGAAACTAAGTTAGTACCCCAAAAGATACTCAGGTTTTCTTGTCCTTCGTTTTCAATTTTATTCTATTGAGCTTAGATGAACTAGCATAAATCTTTTAAAACTGGCTGTTATCTAAAAGTTGAAGCAGATCTGTAATTAGTACTTAATGCAGCATGTCGTGGTTATTTTAAAGGGATACGCTCCATTTGGGGAGAGCTCTCCTTTCTACTCCCTTCAGCTTCACAAAGCCTGTTCGTGGGTGCTGGTCCGGGCTGGCTCAGAGCCGGAGAACTCAGAGCGAAAGCCAGTCTGGAAACAGACACAAACGCAACGCTGTGGGTTAGAGAAGATTTCTGCCAATTAAAAAAGGAATCTCGCTGTGTTCCGGGCCTTCTATCCTGAAGAAAGTGGAGGCTTGCCGAGTGCCCTGAAAGGACCCAGCTTCCTGTCAGCATGAGAGGAAGGCTACCTGCCAGAATAAGGTCATTTCTACCGTTTCTAGCAGTCCCCACAGAGAAGAGTGAGCGCTCATGAAAGGCTTATGGGCTCACTAACTTTGTGGGGGGTTAGACGAAAGGGCACTAGGGCTGGGAATATAGTTTAGGGGTAAGGTGCATACACAAGGCCTGAGCTTCAAAGCACAAAGTATGAAGGAAAAGACCAAGATAGTAAGTTTCACTCTAAGGTCACCAAGTCTCACAGTGCCTGTCAGAAGCTCCCAAGTCACCTGTCTGTCCTCCAGAACTTTAGCCAAGGAACATTACTTTGTGACTCTCAGCTCCTAATAAGTTGTGACTCTGGAAACCCAAAGCAAACTTTTCTGTTGTGTGTTGACTCTTGTGTCCTAAGCATGCAGGTGGGTTGGGATTTCAGGTACATGCCATGTGGGGAGGCCTTGAAGATCTTTCCTGTGCAATGCCCACTGAGGATGACGAAGAGACAAAGGAAAGCAAGTACGTGGTCAGATTAGTCTAGATCTCAGAGCCTGCTCAGTCATCACTCTGGATTCAGATGTGCAGGGCGACCCTTCCACCCTGCTGTCCCCTCTGAGAGGGGGCACAGAATGGATCTTCCCTAACTCATAGCTGTCTCCTCTTCCGAGCGATGAGGAAGCCAGAAGCAATCTGGAAAACTCACATCTCAAATATGGCAGGCCACTTTTTAAATACCTCAATACTACTTAAGGCCATTACAAAATCTAGAATGATTCAATAAAGCACACACTCTCTAAGCAGTGTAGGGTTTCAACAGGGAAATGGAATAATTGAGTTTTAGTTTAGGATCCATAACAAAAAAAAAGAAAATTATCACTCATTAGGTGATTGCCATATGCCAGCTACTATGTTAAACACTTAAAATTTCCATTTAAAATTTTATTCCATAACAGCTGGCTTCCAAAGACTCACTGTAAATCCTTGAGTGTTCCCTTCTGAAGTACTCACATATACCGCCAGACTTATCAAGAACCAGAAAGAACATGGAATAAAACAGTCCGGCTCCCACTCAGGGTACTCATTGCATTCCACAGGAGCTGGGGGGGGGGCACAGCAGCACAGCCAAGCAAAGGGGAGTTCTGTTCATTTCTCATCCCTGTGTTCTAAGTCTTGCTCTTCTTCCAACACAGTGGAATATAAACTTGAATACAGGAGCCTAGAAGTTGTCAAGAACCAGAAATTCTCATCTGTGGGCAGAGGAAATGATGTTTCACATAGGCTATCTTCTTAGCTCACTGATGAAGAGTAAGTTTGCCATGGAAAGGACATTTATACAAAGGAAGTCCAAGTCCTTCATCCCACCTGATCAGCCATCTGTCCTCATTCAAACCAGGGCTAATCACAGCTCTTGTCTTTGAACTTCACTACATATGACACCTTGCTAGACCATGCCAAGATTTCAGGTTGAGCATTCTCTCGTAGCCAGGCTCATTCGGAACTGCACCTAAGTTACTTCTGCTTTAAACAATGCTATAGCTTAGGCGTGGTTTAAGAGTAGCCCCAAATGATTGTGTGCTAGAAGACTGGATCCCACGGTGGGGCCCAGGGAGAAATGAGTAAGTCACTGGAATCCATGTTCTCAGAAGGAATAATCGCAGTTTTTGATGAGACTCTAATGGGTTGCACCACAGTACACTTCCACAAGAGTAAGCCTGATCTCTATTGCTGTCTGTCACACCATGTGACTACTTGCCCCTTTTTCTATAAGATCCCAACATGATAGCTGCCACCTGCCACATTGCTAATGTAGCCAGAGGACTCCTCACTAAGCCAAAGGCATCATCATATTTGGACTTTCTAGCCCTCAGAACAGAAAGGCAAATAGATCTCTTTATTTTATATGTTATCTACTGTCAGGAATTTTGTTATAATAACAGAAAAGAGACTAATATACTCAGGCCCCTGCTCTCATAGTCTCTCTTCTCCTCTCCTCTCCATGTCAGCATCTCTCTCCTCTCCATGTCAGCATCTCTCTCCTCTCCTCTCCATGTCAGCATCTCTCTCCTCTCCATGTCAGCATCTCTCTCTCCTCTCCATGTCAGCATCTCTCTCCTCTCCATGTCAGCATCTCTCTCCTCTCC
>PVIH01007748.1:0-55244 GCA_004025045.1 Sigmodon hispidus
GCTGTCATCTGTACCTTTTATCTTAGCCAATCTAACAGGTGTTAGGTGGTATCTCAAAGTTGTTTTGATTTGCATTTCTCTGATGGCTAAAGATGAAGAGCACTTTTTCAGGTGCCTTTCAGCCATTCGTAGTTCCTCTGCTGAGAATTCCCTTTTTAGATCTGAACCCCATATTTTGATAGGGTTATTCAAGGTTTTGTGATCTAAATTCTTGAGCTCTTTATATACCTTAGAGATCAGTCCTCTGTCACTTGTAGGGTTGGTGAAAATCTTTTCCCATTCTGTAGGCTGTCGTTTTGTCCTATTGACAGTGTCCTTGGCTTTGCAGAAGCTTACCAGCTTCAGGAGATCCCACTTATTGATTGTTGGTCTTAGTGCCTGTGTCACTGGTGTTATATTTAGGAAGTGGTGGCCTGTGCCAATTTGTAGAAGTGTATTTCCCACTTTCTTTTCTAACAGAACTTTTCACCTTTTAAAATATACTCACAAGATCCTCAAAGCTGAAGCTATAATGTTATATCCTGATGTTTTTATTTGGTGTCATTACAAAAGTTGGCCATTTGCTGTGCAAAGTATAGTGCTCAATTAAATTCTGTGCGTATTGTGATGTAATCAAAACAAACACACAAAAATGACTAAGGATCCTAAAAGAAATTTTATGATTTCTGAGACCTGTCAGCACACATCCTAAGGATTTTCCCTGCTTATCAGCCAGATTAAACTGTGAAAATGTAGGTCCAGAGTGATTTTCTATTTTTCCCTATTAGAATGTAAGATAAAATAAAAGTGTTTTCATCAGCTTCCTTCAGCCCCACTCTTTAGCTTCCCTGGGTGATGCTTACTTCACTTCAATTTTCTCACATGCAGAAGGTATTATTTAATCTCCATATAGATGTACTATTTCTTTATAGAGAGATTTCAGACTTTTACTTCTTTTGGAGGCATAACATCTGTATCATCACACCCAAGAGTTAATGTACCATGCAATCAACTGCAGCTTAATTCAGAAAAAAAACAACAGATTTTGAATCACAGGTGCTCACATTATTAGCTCCATTTCATTGCATAGAAGAATTTTTCTTACATATTCTCATTTGTAAATTTAAAATTATATATTGGTACCTAATGGAGTTTCTATGAGAATTAAATGAGATAACAAAGATAAAAATATCTTGCACAGAATCCACAACACTATTACAATTTATTTCTGCAAATGTGAGCATCTTGAGATGCTGCTATGACAAAGAGACCCAGAATTTTTCAAACTCAGCCTTGTCAACAGTGCTGCTACACTTCCCTGTAAATGGAGGAGGGAAATCCCAAAAGGATTAAACCTATTCCTTATATTCCATTCCACCTCTCTCTCTCTCTCTCTCTCTCTCTCTCTCTCTCTCTCTCTCTCTCTCATTAATTTTGGCTGTTCGCATATGATATAAAGCAGACATTTGGTACTTCCTCATATCTTCACACATCATCTACTGCTCAACACTTATAGATAACTATGTATAAACAGAAATTTCTAGCCTGTCCAGCTTGAAGTTCAGACCTGCAGTCCCACAGCTGCAATTGTTCAACCCCAGATAATCATACAAATACCCATATTCATTACAAGCTATTTGGCTTATTATTTGCTAGTTCTTTCAACTTAACTCAACCTGTTTCATTAATCTGTGTATTGCCACATGGCTTCTGGCTTTCCTGTGTTTCTCTACATCTTGCTTCCTTGGGCAGCAGCTTATAGCATTTCTTTATGACTCCTCAATCCTTCTCTTTTATCTACGCTCAGATTTTTCACTTGCTTATAAAATGCCTTGTCATAGGCTGAAACAGTTCCTTTATTAACCACTATTAAGGCATATTCCCTGCATACAAAAAGATATCCCACATCAACTATGTGATGCTTCCTAAGGTCAGATTCTGTGATGGAGCTTAGGATGCACTGTGTAGAAACAAAAAGGTTCTCATAAATTATGAATGTAACCCTCTTTTATTTCTAGTTGGAATTCAAAGTGACGTAGTTTCTTATCTACATGAACCAAGACACACACACACACTCACAAGCACACACATACACCCTGCACATGTACATGCACTTGCTGTTTTATCTTTCTAGAGGTCTATTAGAGTAGAATTATGGCCATAGCTTTGCTGGTGAGGAATGACACATACATGTCTGCTCACTGTAGACATGGAGCCTACAACAGACTAAAGTGAATATATCACCAAAGTCCAACTTGAGAAGCCAGTGAACTTTATTTGTATTGCTTATAGGAGTATGGGTAAGGGGTTACTTATGGGAACTTAAATGACTCAAAGAGAACTGTATCACTAAGGTCAACTCCAGCATGAGTGACTGTTCCCAAAAGTTAGGAACCTGGAGCACAACGCACAACCTGCAGGCACAACAACAATTTGGAGTGCAGTATTTCCAAGTGGTCAGCTCAGCTCTTTTCAGCTAGCTTCTGCTTCTTTCAGGCAGCTTGTCTGGACATAGAGTCTTCCTTGAAGCTTGATTCATCCTGATGTCTTTTTTTTTTTTTTTTTTTTTTTTTGTGGTTTGTCTGAGAGTCAGAAGCTGCAAACTGCTGCCACCAAAAGCAAGAAGTAATAGAACGCAGGTAAAGCCACAGAGCCATGTAGCAGTACATAAATTAAGGGAAATTGGTTGAATTAAGTTGTAAGAGCTAGCTGGTAATGAACCTGAGCTATAGGCCAAACAGTTTGTAATTAATATAAGGATATGAGTTATTATTTTATAAGCAGCTACAGGACCATGGGTAGTGGAGATTTGTTTGGATTGCAGGCCCTAAATGGGTCAGAATACTGAGTCTTATGGCAACTGCTCAAGGTATTGAGGAGAAATTATATAAGCCATCCATTCCAGAAATCACAGATTTGTTGTAAAAGTGATGGCAGAAAGTGCCAGAAGATTAGAGAAAGGGCTGAGAAATGCCACCTACTCAGAAAAATACAGCTGTGTCATGAAGTCTTAACAAGCAGAGATGACTTGTCACATACTGGACTTTCACAGGAATAGTATTGTTGTAGAAAGTTTCCCGAGCGTCCCTGTCCAGGAGGTCCAGTTATTCGAGGGTTTCGAGGGGGGGCCACCTGTGAAGCAAATGGGGGGAGAGAGAGAGGAAGCCAAGCGCATAAAGAACGACAAGAGTCTGAGTCACGTCAAGGCTTCGTTTATTGAGTGAATGCTGAGGCTTTTTAAGCAGTGCTTTTGGAAGGGGAGGGTAGGTGGAGAGAGGGGAGTGCAAGGCTCCAGGCAGAGAGGGGAAGCAGAGAGAGGGGAGTTAACCGAAGAGGAGAGTGAAAAATTATCAGAGGAAGTCTGGGTGGGCAGGATCTCTTTGGTCCCAAGATTCAGCAGCTGACTGATTACTGTTTGAAGCCCTATCTAAACGTACATTGTATGATGAGCCAAGGACATCCTGTTTTTTGCAAGGCCTGCAGTTTAGCGAAGAACACCATATCATGGGAGACTCCATGAAGCTCACTTCTGTAACTAACTAAGGACGCCTAATCTTGAAGGACTCCAAGATGCCTGTTTTTGCAAAGCTAGTAATTTACCAAGGACGCTTCATCCAAGAAGCAGGCAATTCTAAATAGTCCTGGGTCAGTCTCCAACACCCGAGCCCATTTTGGCCCAGAGCTTTGGACCTGCCGGCAGCAGCTTTTATCCCCCAAAGAAATTAATCAGACAGTTATATCAACTTCATACTGTTTGGCCCATGTCTTAAGCACTTTACTAGCTAGCTCTTTCATCTTAAATCAACCCATTTCTATTAATCTGTCTGCTACGTGCCCTGGTCCACGGCTCACCTGGATCCCTTACATGTCTCTCTTCTTTGGGGGTTGGATGGAGACTGACTAACTCCACCCTCCTTCTACCTGTCTTTCTTCTGATTCTCCACTCACTTCTACGGTGCTGTGCATAGGTCAAAACAGTCCTTTATTTACAGCATACAGAGAACATTCCACCACATAGTCTAATCAATGAGACAAAAATAGAGGAGAGACCTGGGGCGGTGCTCTAAGATTTAGATTTAAATATTCTCCAGGAACAGATTCATTTCAATGGTGAGTCAGTCCCTGCATATGTGCAATAACTATTGATTCCATCATGTGCAAATTGGTAATCCCAATCCAAGGTTAAAAAAGCTAACATTCTCTGACAAGAAAATTAAAAGTTGTGAATCAGGAAAAGTGATGTATATGAGAGAAGGGGTTTGTTAGGACTGAGAAGGGGATTAGTGGTAATACAGAAGAAATGTAGTCAGAATGAATGATAGATATGTGTGCATTGTCAAAGATCTCATGTAATAGAAGAAGATTATGCTTACCTATGAGTTATCACATTACATTTCCATATGTATAAGGTGATGTTTAAAATAGAACAAACATTGCTGTCTTCCAAAATTTGTCATATTAATAGTAAAATGCGAACATTACTTTTTCCCAGTTCCTTTTGGAGGACACTGTGTATCCATGCTGTTGCCAATCACCAAGAAAGCATTAGAATTACAGAAGTTTTACTTTCTTTTTTGCTTTCATACATTTCTATATATCTATATCTATATCTATATCTATATCTATTATCTATATATCTATTTATTTGTTTGTTTGTTTTAATTATTTATTTTTTCTCCTCTATACTTTCTAACTGCAGTTTACCCTCCTTCCTCTACTCCCAGTCTCCACCACCACCTTCCATCTCCCCTAGCTTCCCTACTCTTCTCTTCAGAAAAAACTGTGACTTGCATCCATTGATTCCCCCCACACACACACACATACAGTCATTGCAAATTTTTTCCAACTTTGAGTCACTACCTCTCTTCTATAACAACCTAACAATCTCTAGTTTTGTCCATTGCCCCAATGTCGGGTATTAATCTCTATTTATAGTTGAATAAAATATTATTCCATCATCTGTATCCTTATCCTTCATGTAATTGTTGAAGGACCCTAAGGTTGACTATAGGTACTGTGATTAGTGCTGTAATAAACACAGCTACCATAGTCTGCTGGGAATGCTGATTATACTCCATTCTGCTGAAAACACCAGTAGGTCTAGTCTTTGAAGGGCCTCATACTGTTTCTTTAGATCAATACTAATTTACATAATCACCAAATGTGTATGTTTATTTTTTCTTCTTCATTCCCATGTAAACTTGTTTTTTTCTTTTTGAAAGTTGTTGTTATACCTCATTGGGACCTTGATTTGCACTTTTCTAGTAATTAATGATGTCAGATACATTGTTTTATCTGTTGGCTATTTGAACATCTTATTTTAAGAAACATCTTATTGGGTTAGTGACCATCTTTAAGACTGTGCCATTTGTTTTATATATATATATATATATATATATATATATATATATATGTACATATATATATAGAGAGAGAGAGGGGGGGAGAGAGTTTCTAGTTTCATATATATTAGAGACTGACCTTCTACGTGTACACAATATGCAAATATTTTCTATTGTTTTCCTGCTTTCTTCTTTGCTTTTAATGATTATTATTGCTGTAATTAATCTTATCCAATGTAGTATACAATGAGTTAATATTTATTAAGGCGAGAGAATGGACTTACAAGAAGTGATTCTAGGATAAAATAGAAGTCTATGTGGGGAAGGTTAACTTCCTCCTGGAGAACACAAGAACCAAAGAGAGCAAGGGAATCTGGGTCCCAGGTCTCCCACAAATTCTGGCCATATCTCTTCAGGGTCTGGGTTCTTGAGGTCACAAACACATCCTTGGGTAACATATGAATCCCTACTATGAATCCCTACTATGAATCTCCCCCTTTTGTCTAATTAAGAAAGTTCTAAATTAAGTATGAAATTATATATTATAGGGATCATCATAAGTTTGTGTCTGGGGGACAAGGCACTAACATTACCAAAGTCACGCTACAACTAACAAACAAATACAAGGTATAATTTAATGTCTAGAATATTGGTACAAGGCAATGTACAGGGATTACTTCAAGGCTGTTTATCTTGAATAATAAGAATCCAAAACCTGAATGTTCCCTTCTGAGATATGAAATGATAGTAACCTTAACTCTCCAGTCTTCAACACTATCAAGACCTGAGAGGGAAAATGTATTACCTGAAGATTGGAAGCATGAGAGAGTAATTTCTAAGATTTAGGAGAGGATAATGACATTTAGCTACCTGGACAGTCACCCACAGCTTCTCTGTACAGTGGGTGCATCCACCTTTCTAGCTACTGGTCTAGGATGTCTGACAAGTCTCTTCACAAGCAGGGTATTTTTGGAGAGACAGTCTTATCCTGTCCAGGCAGGCTTCGGCAGTCTCTATCCTTCATCCTGCTCGTCCAGATTGGATAGTGTGCATATTGACAGCAGTCAGGGTAAGTGCAGTCTTTTGCCTATCAGGCTATTATCTGCCAAAGAAGACAATGAGAAGTCCATGATGCTCAACATCACCTCAGGAAATGAACAGTGATGCCAGGAGTTGTGTCTCTCATGGCTGAATTCTAGATAACAAAATCTTAAATGCTGTACTCTCTAGGTCTATGAAGTGGTTGATGATGCCTGTATATTCCAGATATCTTCTGTTCCATACCAAGTGGCTTTTCTGATATGAGACAGAATTTCTCAGGTTTTCTTTATCAATGTGCTTGGGTTTAGAGAGGGAGAAAGGCACTTACTCCAACTTCCAAGCCAGCCTTTTTAGCTTTTTTCATAATCAAACCAGGACCACATTTCTTTTCCTTTCCTTTCTTTTCTTTTCTTTTTTTTCCTTTCCTTTTTTTTCTTTTCTTTTCCTTTCCTATCTTTTCTTTTCTTTTTAAGGAGATATAGATGTACAGTAGTGAGAATTGAGAAATTATCCAAAAGTGCAAATTTGTGCCAATTGTCCTTATATTCCTCTGTAGTTCTCTCATATATGATCTTCTAGCTTTGAATGTCTAAGCATTTAGCATCCTTTTAATGTTGTGAGGATGGTTGTATCTATTCTTCTATAAAGACAAAAATGAGACCCTGCTACAGCTTTGTTAGGTAAATGTTCCTTACCACATATCTGATTGTCATATCGGCAGATGAGTTATTACTTCTCCTCCTCAGGAGGTGTCTCCCTTTTGAATCAGATCTTCATAATTTTTCTTGTACTCATATTTTTCTTCTCCTGTGGAAACAAAAACTAAACCCCTGTGCCATATCCCAGCTTCCATTTTGAAGTTAGGACATCCTTGAAATAAATAGGTTGATTTAACTCAGAAGTCTTTTTTATTACCCAGTGTCTCTCTACAGCTGAAGTTCCTTTCTTATCAGCATTAAGAAAGTTCAAGGTCAGCAAAGCACTATATAGTCTCTCCCTGAATTTTTTTATTTCACCTTTGTGTTTACAAAGCATCTTTTACAAGGTTCAATGGGATCTTTCCACAACTGCTTTTCTTGCAGAATTGTGTGGTATCCCTGTAATGTGCTTTATCTCATAATAGCCAAAAATCTGCCTCATTTTATGGGAATCATATGCTGGATCATTGTCAGTCTTAATTTAAACAGGAATTCCCATCATGGCCATGGCTTCCAGAAGATGAGTGAGTACAGCGTTAGTACTTTCAGAACTCAAGGCAATTGCCCATTGCATTCCTGAGTAAGTGTCGATGGTATGATGTACATATTTCATCTTTTAAAATTCTGGGAAGTGAAGCACATCCATCTGCCAAATCTCATTTCTCTGTGTACCTTTGGGATTACTCCCAGCAGGTAGAGATGGTTTACTGTAGAGGAAGCACATAGCACAATTTCACAGAATTTTCTTGGCCTGATGGCAAGTGATGGAAAAGCACTTTTTTTTAGTCCCTTGCTATTGACATGCAGTTTCTTGTGAAATTCTGAGGCTTCTATCACATTTCCTACTAATAACCAGTCACTCTGATCATAACCCTGTTCCTAAGGGCCAGGAAGGCCTGTATAAGCCCTGATATGTGTTATGTACATAGGATAAATTCTATTTCTGATGATATCCTGCAGCTGTAAAAACACTAAGGTTAATTCTCCATCATCAGTAATGAAGTCAACATGCTGGGACATGTGGCAGATAGAATACTAGAAGTGGGTTGAGTTAAGATGAAAAAGCTAGCTAGTAATGTGCTTGAGACATAGACCAAACAGTATGAAATTAATATGTGTCGGATTCATTTCTTTGGGGGAAAAAGCCACCATGCCACCACGGGCAAGGTCCAAACCTCTGGCCCAAATGGGGCTGGAAACCTTCTACAACGCTGAACCTTTTTTGGTTTTGAGGTCTGCTTTTTGGGGGCTACCCAGGGAAAGCCCCAAGATGTATTTCCCGATGGTAAAAGGGTGCCTTCTTTGTCTCTTGTGAACCTACATTCATTTGTCCAATGTCAGCCTTTGCCACCTCTCTTGCACAGTCCAGAAGGTAATGGTCTTCTGTTTGAATCATTCCTGGGATGGGCAGTAGTCCCATAAGTACCTTGTATTCAGTTACTCTTTATATGGCCTGGCTTACTACAATTAAAACAAACGATGCCCTTATCCTTATCCTAAAATTGGCAATAGCTTGACTTACCCAATTCTCTTTGTCACTATGGAGAGATTTGGCGTTAATTGCATACTGAATCCATTCTTCTTGGGTACACCTCTGATCTTAAATGGCATGAGCATTCTCTTATATTCTTACATTACATATTAGCATTGTCAAAGGCCAAAGAGAGTATTAATTGCTTCCTAACTCCTGGATCTGACATCACTCTATACAGGCATGGATGGGAACACGTAGAAGCAGCCCTGGGCAGTGTGGGATGTTCTGAGTGCTGAGCTTTAAAGGCAGGTAGGTGTATGGCTATGGAGTGCTATGGCCAGGCTGGGGGACTGGGAGGGGAGCAACCACAGAGCTGTGAAAGACCAGGCTCGTGGCCAAGATGGTGGCACTGGTATCAGCAGCTAACAAGTAGCGCAGCAGGCAGAGGCTCCTGGCCCATAGTGGTGAGTGGGAGATTTTAGGTTGTGAGCCTAGCCTAGCTCACAGCTGGTGGCCCAGCTAGCACAGAAATCAAGCTACGTTTGGCAGCAGATATTGCTGTAATTAATCACATCTGATGCATTGTATGATGAGCTAATATTTATTAAGGAGAGAGAATGGACTTACAAATACAATAAGTGATTCTAGTAAAAAACAGAACTCCACACAGGCAAGGTCAGCTTCCTCCCAGAGAACACAGGAAAAAGAGAGTGAGGGAATCTGGGTCCTGGGTCTTCCATGAGTTCTGGCCACACCCCATTGGAGTCCAGATTCTTGAAGTCTCAAGTGCTTCCTTGGGTAACATCTGAATCCTCAATACAGATTGTGCCATTCACTATACAGAAGTTTTCATATTAACATAATCCAATTTTGCTACTAGGATTTTATTCCGTATGTTTTGGCATCTTGTCTAAAGGTAGCTTTCCCATCCTAATATCTGGAGACATTCCCTCTCTTTTCTTCTAGTTGCTTCAGTTTTAGGCTTTAATTCTACTTGTTTGCCGTAAAGGTCACTCAGTGAGAGATACCCATTACGCAGCTGTAGTAGAAACAGGCTACAAACCACAGCTCTCTTCCATTTCCATTCCTGCTTCAGTTTTTCTCACACTCACTCTCCCCTTTGAATTTCTGTTCTTAGCTAAAGGAAGACTATGAACCATTACCACTGATATCAGTGCCTGTTATGTCAGTAATAGGATGTTAACCTAATTAATTGCGCTAATGAAGAAAACAAAATAATGCATCAAATATCATATAATGAAAAATTGTGTTCCAGAATACATAGAATTACTGAATTTTACTATAGCATTTTAGCTATTTTTTCTTTTAAAGTCATGCACATATCAATAAACAAATTTGTCAACACCCAATTTTAAGTTTATCTGATTTTGAAATACTTGTTGGTACTTTCAATTGTACTATACTTCTTTCTTCAATTGTCCTCAGGTTTAATCTATGTTTTAGCTTTTAAATAACCTACAAATATCTTTGAATGCCTTTGAGATAACTTAATTGTAGACATAAAAAAAGAAAAGCTCCTTTTATAACTTATCATAGAGAGACAGGAGTCTAAGCAAGCTCCTCATGCCGTGAACCTCAGAATCTAACGAGTGTGATGAGTTTGAGGGATCTCACTTACAGACCTCCAATTCACTGTCACCTCTTCTGTTAGAAGTTGAGGGATGCAATACAATGGGAGATAAAGTCATCTCTAAAAAATTAGTACCCAATATCTGCAGCACAATGGGTTGGACAGTTCTCAGGTTTTCAGGCCAGCAGGAGTGATGTCAAAGGTATTAACGGTAGCCATGGCCAACATGAATAACAACAATATGATTCATATTTAAAAGCCTTGTAGCATTGTATGTGAAAAAAAGTCTGAGAATATACACTTATATGCGTATGTGATGAAATTTATAAATATGTTTATAAACAAATATGTGTCTATACATATGTGTGGCATATGTATTTAGTTCCTATGCCTTGTATACATTTTATAGATATCAAAGTTATTTTCTGTGCTTGGTATTTATTCTTCTGTTGGATTTCTCTTCCCACTTTCTTTTATTCATGTTTCTTCTTTGCCTTCCTTCTGTTCTTTTATTTTTCTCTAAATAAACAATATAATGCCAGGATTAATGTTCTTTATTATCTATTTATTTATCAATATTTATTACTATATAAGAGACACATTTGTTTTGAATTTTTTATTTATTATGAATAAAGTCTCATTTATTATCCATGTACCCCCTTGTTCCAACTCCCTTTGCCCTTCCACTCCTCCTTCCCATCTTCTTATCTCCTTCCCAGCAAGGACAGGAGGTACCAAGGATGTTAATACAGCATTGAGATATTTTAAAGGGAGAAACTTGATAAACAGAGCTTCAAGTGTAACAATAGTTGTAGTTACTTTGTTCGTAAGTAGGCATATTAAATATTGAAAATAACTGTTGCCTATGTCTCTTTTCTTTGAAATACATGGAACATAAAAAACAAAATCTAAGCCATCTCAAGCCAGGTTGTTATGCTCAGCTATAGATGAAAGCACCCTAAGTCACAGCTAATGTCCACTGATGTACTATGGCTACCACAAATTCCTGTTAAGCAACCCATCTACACTCAAACCAAAAGGTTTTTGTTGTTGTTGTTTGTTTTTTATGTGTCTGTGTGTGCTCTAAATCACTTTAATCACACATTATCTTTCAATAAAATAAGAATACTTTTGTTTGAAGTCCACAAATAAGTGAGTATATCCTCTGTTTATTCTTCTGGTTTTGTGAGACCTCACTGAGGAAGATATTCTCCAAATGCATTTATTTGCCTGCAAATTTTCGTACATAATTTTTCTTACTGCTGAGTAGCACTTATTGTATAGATATACCACAGTTTGTTAATTCATTCTTTAGTTGAGGGGAATCTAGGTTGTTTCCAAGTTCTTGCTATTACAAATAATGTTGCTATAAACATTACCTATAAAATAGTCATATTATTTTACTTTTGGGATACATTTTACTATAGATTGAATTGATTCACCCTCCAAATTCACTAGGTAAAACTACAAAGTTAATATGTGTGGATATATATTACATATTTAATAAAACCTGAATATTGGGGGAGAGAGTACACAGTCAACTCCTAGGCAGACTGCTCAAGAAATTCTTAAACCTTAAATACAAAGATAAACAGCTGAGTCAGTCACACACACACACACCTTTGTTCCCAGCACAGGGAAAGCCAGTAGAGGTGACCAACACCTTTGATCCCATTACTCCAGAGACAGAACTTCTTCTGTGTCTGTGAGTTCAAGGCTACATGCCTTTAATCCTAATCTGGATTGGATAGGGTATACAAGGGCTCATAGAAACCAGGCAGAGACAGAGGTAACTCGGAGAAGCTACTGGCAGAGCGACTGACAGAAGCAACCAGGAGCAAGCCTGAAGAAGTTGCAAAGACAGCTGAACGAGAATTGACTGTGGTGCTTCCTCTGATATTTCAGCCTTCTGTCAATGTTTGGCTCTGAGTCCCATTCATAATACTATATTTGATGCTCAACTTTGGGGCACAAATCCCCCCCCCAATATCCACTTACCAGCCAGAACAACACATGACCAGAGGAGTAATTATCAGCTAGTTAGGCTGTTGAGTTAACCTTCAGCTTTAGGCAGACCTGGTCACACATGTTGCTGTTTCACTTTCGTCTGGATAAGTTTATTCAGACAGAGGCCTCTTTCTCTTGGTGGTTTTCAGGTTCTTTTTATTTCTGAACCCCTCCTTGTGCTATCACACTAAGTAGCTGCTCCACTTCACAACCATTTGAACTGACTCTGAAAACTCAATTGGTGAGTACAATTTTTTTTTTTTTTAAAAAAAGGGAGGGAATTTGTTTAAGATAATGGAAGGTGCTTGGTCTTTCTGTTATCTTTCTTGAGATGATTTGATATTAGAACCAATAAAGGAAAAAATAAATAAAGTAGATAGAATTATCATCATAATGTTTATTATGAATATTTGTTGTTGACTTCTGTTTTATCATTTAAGAAGTGAATTAATGTGATTGATAAAAGGTAGTCTTTAAAAAGTCTATTAACAAGGAGCTCAAAGATATTCAGACATGGAGGAATATAAAGAACAGACCTCAGCAATATCACCTCAAGCTACAGAAAAACAATGTAAGTTCATCAGACAGCCAAAACTAATATACCCAGTAACCGTTAAAAGATTAACAGAGGATAGAGGTTAGAGAGATTAATTGGTCTCCAGTACAAATGCTAGAACTAAAAAAGGTTAAAGATGTGATTATGACATATGGGATGCATACACCATTTGTAAAAAAAAAAAAAAAAAAATGATGAATTCCTGGTCTGCTTGCAACCAGATCACCCCTAAGGATTAGTTAAATGTAGTTACTGCTGTTTTGGAAAAAGGGCTACTTTTACAGTGGAAAACATGGTGGAAGGAGGAGGCTAAAATAACAGAACAAAGAAGCAGAGCTAGGAGCATAGAAGTCTCCCTAGACTTCCAATCCAGTGCAGTCTTACCCTGCTATAGTGGAGGATATACCTCTCCAGAACAATTAAAGAAATTAATACCCATTTAAAAAAAAAAACAAACTACTCTAAATGATAGAGAATCTATAGAAAAAGGAAAAAACTAAAGAAAAATTGTAAAAAAAATATTTTAACAAATGTCTACTAATGAACAAAAGCCAAAATGAAAAGTACAAATAAATGATATTATTATAGAAGGTTTATTGAACACATGGCTGGATGTATCAATATTTTCACCAGTGTCATGGTATTCAAGTTGGAATCTTCAAGAGGTAAATGTTCAATTTTGGGGGATTAAGTCTTTATCCCAAGTAAAACAAAGTGCAAAATGTCTTGAGTGTATAGGACTAGAGGGACAGAGAGGAATATTAAAGCCATATGTGGCTAACATTGCCATAAATTTATGGGAATGAGATTTATTACAACAATGGGATTCACAGATTAACATTCCTCCAAACACAGAAATAAATCATAAACTAACACATATTTCTGGAAGAAATATTAGAAGGTATTATGAGAAACAGTCACAAAATATCCACGCTCTACAGAAACAAGGCACAACAGCTGATCTTTCAAAGACACTCACAGCACTACCATTAAAATGCCTAACAGATAAGCCTATATGGATTAATCAATGGTCATCAAAAAAAAAAAAAAGAGAAATTGGAGGCCTTAGAACGGCTGGTGCAGGAGTAGTTAAATGCTCTGCATAAAGAAGAATCAACAAGCCCTTGGAACTGTCGAGTATTTGTTATTAAAAAGAAATCTGGAAAGTGGAGGACGGTGACAGATTTAAGGGCAATAAACAAAGTGATCCAGTCAATGGCTTTTCTAAAGTCTAGAATTCCTTTGCCTTCTCTTTTACCAAAAAAATGCCCCATCATAGTTATCAATTTAAAAGACTGTTTTTTCACAATACCCTTAAAAGAACAAGATAAAGAAAAATTCACCTTTATAATGGTCACTTATGATAATTCTTGGCCTGTAAAGAGATATTAGTGGAGGATATTCCCTCAAGAAATGCTGAATAGCCCTATGCTAAGTCAGTATTTTGTACAAAAGCCAATAAAAAATTCCCAACAAATCCTAAAAATTCATAATGTACCATTATATGCATGACATCCTATTTGCATATTCAAACAATGATATTCCAGAAAAAATGTTTGAGGAACTGAAAAAAATTTGCCTGCTTGGGGATTATAAGTAACCCCTGAAAAAAATACAAAGAGGGACTTATTTATATTATTTAGGCTACAAAATAGACTTTCAAAAAATTAGACCCCAAAAGGCGCAAATCAGGAGAGATAGACTAAAGACTTTAAATGATTTTCAGAGATTATTAGGAGACATTGCCAATTTATGACCCACTATTGGAATAAAAAATGGTGAATTGGATAATTTGTTTATAACCTTAAATGGTGACAAGGACTTAAATAGTCCAAGAGAATTGTCACCTGGAGCTGAGAGAGAATTGGCTTTGGTAGAAAATAAATTACATGATGTACATGTAGATTGTGTGGATTCAGACGTTAATTGCATCCTACTTATCTTGCCCTCTAAGTATTCTCTTACAAGAATTTTAATGCAAAGGGAAAATATTATATTGGAATGGATATTTCTCCCATATAAACTGAGTAAAAAATTAAAGACATATGTGGACAAGATTTCTGAATTGATCTTTAAAGGAAAATTAAGACTTCATCAATTAATAAGAATGGAACCAGCAGAAATTGTTGTACCTTTAACTAATGAAGAAATGGACCAATTATTGGTAGAAAGTGAGCCTTGGCAAAGAGTCTGCAGTAATTTTTTGGGAGATATTAACAATAAATATTCTCTAAGTAAAAGAATTGAATTTTTAAAGAAAACTAATTGGATTCTTCCTCATGTTGTACTGGAGCCCCACATTTTATACCAATGCAAATAAATCAGGAAAGGCAGGATACAAATCAGAAAATTTAAGTATAGTGGCTCAAAGCCCTTATAATTCTGTTAAAAAGTCAGAATTATATGCCATTGTGATGGTATTAATGGATTTTACTCAAGCTCTCTACATAGTCACTGATGCTCAATATGCAGAAAAAGTTGTTTTACACATTGAAACTTTTGATTTATTTGATTACAAGAAATAATTAGAAACAGAGATCATCCCTTCTATATAACACACATTTGATGCCATACAGGTCTGCCAGGTCCTTTAGTGCAACGTAATAATGAAATTGATAAATTATTAATAGGAAATGTGCTACAGGCCTCAGAGTTTCATAAAAAACATTATGTCAATAGTAAGGGATTAAAAAAGAGTTCTCCATTACTTGGCAACAAGCCAAAAAACTGTAAAAAGATGTTCCACCTGTTCCTTCTCTAACCAAACTCCATTACCAGGAGGGAATAATCATAAAAGTATACATAAAATAAAAATCTGGCAGATAAATGTATTTCATTTTACAGAATTTGGAAAATTAAGGTATATATATCATACAATAAATAAGATTTAAATGGGCAACAACTTTGAGTTCAGAAAAGGCTGATTCTGTAATCACACATTTGCTAGAAGTTATGGCCCTCATGGGAATACCTATAGAGATTAAGACAGACAATGCTCCAGCATATATCTATAGCAAAATAAAAGTTTTTTGCTTATTACAATATAAAGCATATTATAGAAATACCACATGAACCTACAGGGCAATCAGCCGTAGAGTAATCAAATAGAACTCTAAAGGAGATGCTAAATAAACAGAAAGGAGTATCAAAGACCCTTAGAAACAGATGATATTGTGCTTTATTAACTTTGAACTTTTTCAATGCTAATGATAAAGAACACCAGCTGTTGAAAGTCATTGGACTATAGGAAAAAATGGATGAGCTAAATCAGCCTATCTATTTCAAAGATGTACTGAACTCAGAATGGAAGCCAGGCTATATGCAACATTGAGGAAGAGGTTTAGCTTTTGTCTCCACAAATAAAGAAAAATTATGAGTACCATCAAGATTAATAAAAAGTTGATTTTAACCAGAAAAACTTCTTGAAAATAAGAATTGATGACTCATCTACCCATCCTACAATTTTTACACGATGGAAGAAAGGACAAATGACTGGGGCAGATTTTTGTTTGTATCTTTACAGAAAGCTAGAAATATCCATCTTCAGTAAGTTAAAAGACCTTGGACATCTAGACACATAAAACAAAAGGAAGCTATCCAGAAAAGTTCAGAAGCAAAAGAATATCGCACCTATTGGTACCAATATGTGATAAAATCTTTCTTCTTAACTTCTGTCTTTAATTACAAGGAAAGCTGAAGTCCCAATTAAATTATAAATTAAGGCTGACTTTGGAGTTGGAGTGTTGCTCTCTCTTTTTCTAAACCCAACCATACTTGTTAAAGGAAAAAGGAAAAATCTCTATCATATCAGAAGAGCCACCAGATATGAGACAGAAAAATGACCAAAAAGAAGGGACTGTTCTATTGTCATTTATCTTATTCTCATTAAAAATGTATGCATTAGCTTTCTGTATATTGTGTTAGGTTTTAGTCTCCATTCAGTTTTCTGCATTGATCCATGACAGTGATTGTGAACTGGAAATATCCAAAAGAAAGATGGGGCCCCAAAATGAAGATATAACATGGACTATGACAAAGGCACCAGGCTGACAAACACCAATCAAAGATCAGATTTGGGCTATAAACCTCTCAGGACATTTTCAAGGTGGCTAGCTAAGATAAACCAGCTTTAGAGACTACTCTAGCCAGGACTTGAGACAAGCTGTGCACTTTCCTATTTTGCAGAGACTTGATAACAAATGATACAGCTACACATTTCAGGACTTGGTAATCAATAACAAGTTTCAGGCTCCCCTAAACATGCCATTGCTTCCCAGACAGGAGATAGTAAATTTAAGAACATGATGCCCACATGCCCAAGAGGTGGGGTGGGTGGTTTTTGGTCTTTTAATGGGTTATGGATGATAGTTGTTGTTTAGGGTAATTGGTTAAAATTTGTTATTGCTTATGATTTTAAAAAAACTAAACAGGAGAGATTAGACTTAGGGTTCTTTTTCTTTTTTTAATTCTTTTTTTCCTTTTTTTATTATTATTATGAACAAAAATTCACACTTTCAAACCTTGTATATCCTTATTCAGGGTTCTTCCCCCAGGGTTCTTTTTTCAAATAAAAAAGGGATGCATATATAATAGAATATAAGGGTAGATTATTCAATCTACTTAAAAAAGAAAAATTACTAGCTTTAAATATTTTACATTGTATTTGATTTTTTGTATATTGTGTACAAATTGTGTATATTGATATAAGGTTGAGATTAATTTTGTCACTGTACATGTATTTCTGTTTGTTCATTATTATACAATATAATACAATTTGCTAGTCCAGGAAAGTTATTATTACCAAATAATTAGGATGTAAAGAAATGCACATTAGTAATTAGACGTTACAATCAAACTTATAGTCATACTAGATGTGTTTTCAAGATCAGATATATTTTAGATGGATAGGTTTTTTCAAGAACTTCAAAGATCCATAGAATATGGCATTTAAGAAAATTTAGAAACATAGGTTATTATTTTTTGAAAATTGAACATCTGCTCCTGGTAGCACCAATCCACTTCAGAGAAGATTATGAACATAAAGGAAACTCATCTCTATGAGTTATACCTTCTTTGTGACAAAAGTTAGCTATTGGCCAAGAAAGTACTCTTACCTTGGCTACTGACAAGATGATATTCATAATGGACAAGCAGGAGAAATACACAAAAGTATTGCCAAACCTTGCCAAGACAAGGTAGGAAGGACTTAGGGAATATCTTACTGCCCAGAAAAGTCTGCCAGACATGCTAGACCTATAGGCTAAAGATGAATGCTTCAACAACACAGAAGAACTTTGGGTGACTGTCCAGGCAGCCAGCTGTTTCATTTCTTACATTTTTGGATGTTGCTATTTGCTTAATGTTATTTTCTCCTTGGATTTCTGAGAAATTTGAAGATGAGATAGTTAATAGTTATCTAGTGACAGCTTTAGAAAAGAAAAATTAAAGTAAGTTTAAGAGACATCAAATACAGTTTTTAGTTAGTAATACAAAGTAGATACGAGGTGGATTAGGTACAATTCTTTGGACTCACCAAAATAGCATAAAAAATGAAATACTTTCTTCCAGTCAGTCAATTGTTTGTGAATTGGATATTCCTCATGTAATTATTGTTTCTATACTATTGTGTGTAATTATTGCACCTATTACACATGTTTTTTTCCTATGGTAGTTATAATTTTCTTTTTTATATTTGTCACAAAACAAGATATGTGGATATATATTACATATTTAATAAAACCTAAATATTAGGGAGAGAGCACAGAACCAAATCCTAGGCAGACAGCTCAGGAAATTCTTAAACCTTGAATACAAAGATAAACAGCTGAGTCAGTCACACACACACCTTTTTTCCCAGCACAGGGAAAGCCAGGAGTGGTGACCAACACCCTTGATCCCATTACTCCAAAGACAGAACTTCTTCTGTGTCTGTGAATTCAAGGCTACATACCTTTAATCCTAATCTGGATGGGATAGGGTATATAAGGGCTCATAGAAACCAGGCAGACACAGAAGCTACTGGGAGAAGCAACTGGCAGAAGCTTCTGGCAGAAGTGACCAGGAGCGAGGCTGAGGAAGTTGCAAGACAGCTGGGTAAGAATTGACTGTGGTGCTTCCTCTCTCTGATATTTCAGCCTTTCCCCCAATATTTGGCTCTGAGTTTTATTCATAATACTACAAATATGAGATCCTACTAGAGTGTAGTGGATCTTATTCTGATATGAGTTCATGAATAAAAGTCATTTGCTGAGGACACACATGCAGAAACAATACAAAGATCATATATAGATGATCACCATGTTGTACACCTTGTTATTCAGAAATAACAAAAACAGAAACAAAAAGGAAAAGAAAAAGAATACCAAAGGGTGATTTGGGTGCCATGAGTTTTGGCAAAGAGAATACAGTGCCACTGACATCTTGACCTCATCTTTATAGCTTCTACAGCTATGGAATAACAAAAGCAACAGTTGTGTAGATTTCAGCAGTTGGCTGAAACATTCAATGCTCATTTTTCCAGTTATACTAACTGTTCTTTCTCTTTGATTCACTCACTTTTCCAACTTTCACTTTCACAAGAGGTGAGGTGTTGCTTAATAGTATCAAATATAATCATATTTTTCTCCCTCTATGTTAAGGGGTCCAGTGGTTCCCAGTTACCTGCTGGACAATAAACTGCTACAGGACTCTGAAGTTCTGGTCTCACTACCATCTCTAGTATCATCTCATCTATTTTTACCTTTCCTGCTACAGCTAGTAAGAGACCTTCCTCTTCCTGACCTTGCTTCTCCTAATCTGGATGTGACATCGATTTGGAAACAGATTTCCTTAACTAGGTACATATGACCTAACAGTGAGACTAGGTTCTTAATAAATTATTTTCAAATCATCAGGAAGTATATAAAAGGCTCACATGTATCCATGTGTTTACTTTGTTTCTGGCTCAAAGGACAGTAAACTCTTTATGTTAGATTCTATTTATGTTCTTTTGACAAGCATAACAAGCCTCATCATTTAATTTAGTCAAAAATATATCAAATAAATTACTTGATTAGGTCTGTTCTCAATCAATGAAAGACAGTCACCTAGTAGCCAAGGAAGTCATCATTAACTTGATGTTTTTAAAATATTTACTTGAGTTATTTATGTGTATGTGCATGTGTATTTCTTTATGTGTGTTTGTGTAGCATATGTGTAGGTTCATGTTTGTGCAAAATACTTATTTGCCTTACTTTTTTCTAAGCTAAAGGGTAAAATAACATTTTGAATCTTTTGGAGCCAGAAATGTGAATACTCATGGACCATTTAATGTGGCCTCTGTGAATACAAGCTCAAGTCTGCTACCATAGGAGCAGAAAATTAACACTGTTTTTAACTTCACTCTATTTTGAAAATAGATTCTTTCTTATATAGTGTGTCTCAAGCAGAGTTTTCTGTACTATTACCCCTCCCATCTCTCCCTCAACTCTCCTCTCCCCTGAGGTCCACTCCCTCTCCATTTTCCTTCAGAAAAAAAGCAGCAATCCAAGAGACAGCAACAAAACACAACAAAACAGTATACAGTATACAATAAGATGAAGCAAGAAATGTTACATCAACATCAATATCAGACAAGGCAACCAAGTAGCAGTAAAAGAGTTGCAAGAGCAGGCAAAAGAGAAAGAAATATACCTGCTCCCACTCTTAGTAATCCTACAAAAAAAAACCCACCAAGATAATATCCATAACATATGTGCAGAGGAACTGGTGCAGACTCATGCAGACCCCTGGAGCTAAATTGCTTGTCTCTTAATTTTTTAAAAAACTTTCTTGATCCTGTGGCACTGGGTGGGAAGGTAACCTGATCATTGTTTGGAATCTTCCAAATAGAATAAAATTAAGAGAGTTAAATAATCCATTATGCTTGACTTATCCTTATTCAATTATCTACTTGGCTCATGTGTTTCTGGTAATTAATTTATAAAAAGTAATTACCAAATAATAAATATTATGCAAATTGGCATCTAAGCATTTTCTTGAATTGTTATAATAATATCAAAATTAGTCTATTCATGTTGTAACATGTTTCAAAAGGACCACATCTATATTATGCAAGGTTCTGACAATAAAATAGATGAAATAAATGGAGGGATAGAAGAAAAAGAGATAGGTAAATAGGAATAAATGATTGGTAACAAGTAAATAAGGGTGATTGTGATAGAGAATAGAACTGTAGATGGTAAACAAAGGTAGATATATTAGAGGAATTTACTTATATAAATTACATTAGAAATCCTTTAAAACGGTGTGATTTGGTTTTAGAGCTATGGCTTCCCAAGGAGTTTTCCATAAAGTTGTTCATGAGATGGACACTTGTGAAATCTTGAATGAGAAATGTATCATGGTTGTCCCAACAAGGGCATTGCTCTCCTTGATCAACCTCTCCTATCAACCTCCATGTGATAATTCCTGTATTCTGGAGAGGATAGAAATAATAAACAGAAGAAAGATCAATATTATAACCTTAATTTTCAGAACGTTAAAGCTTTTTCAAAATGACTGCAACTCTGTGTAAGCTTCTATTGTCTTGAAAAGTTAGGATGTAAAATAAATTAAATTAAAAAGTTGGAATTTTAATTTCTTCATCAATACATTATTAAGAAGATGTAATAATACAATATAAACAATTGAAATGGAAAATATTTCAATAGTGCTTACTATATTATCTAATCATTTAAAATAAAGTATATAACAAATGCATAATTGGTATTATCATTATTCTTATAATAAGATGACTTGTACACAAAAGTTATGAAAACTTTAAATTATTATTATCAATGCCATTGTAGTCATTTATAATGAGATTATTTCTTAGCAGTAGGTACAAAAATAAATTAGGAGAAACTATTTTAATCATTAGATGTTAGCAAATAATATTTTGCTCTTGCCATTTTAAGGTGGATTTCTCTGGGTAGTTAACAAGCAGACTGCTGTGAACATACTTTGCACAATGTAGAACACCACTTGCATGGGAACAAAAGGCCTTGCTCAGGTTACCCTTTCTTCTCACATAGTTCTACCAAGGCCCTTGGTCTTTTGAATGGTTCTTAATTAATCTACCAGAAATATTTCTCCTCATTCACTGTCCTACATGCCAATTGTCTCTGTAAACTCCTGTTTAGAAACATGTAAGGTTATTTCTTTAAATTATCTCTCAACCCAATCAAGTTAATAATAAAGACCTACTACCACAAAGACCCTCAAAAAGATCAAATATTCCAAATAAAGGACTTGCCTCATTTATTTTTTCTCAGTATTGTGGCCAAATTCTGAAAGAAACTGTAAACACACACACACACACACACACACACACACACACACACACACACACACACAGTGTATGAGGCAGAGAAGAAATATTTATTTTAATCTATGATTATGAGGGGTTTCTTTCCTGGTCATGATTATAGTTTTTTAAAGAAAGTTTTGGTGGCTATAGTCCTTGAGAAGTGCCAAACTTTGTTTCTTATTGGTCAGAAGGCACATAGAGGGTAAACCAAGGGACCAGAATTAATATATGTAATACATGTCTAGAAGGCAGACTCTCAGACTCCAGTGATCTGCTTACTCCCACTAGTTACAGTTCTGAATGCTCATCACTTTCCCTTCTCGAGAGTGCTATCATATTGTGAATTCATCAAGGGATTAATACATTAATGAATGTATAGCCCTCAAGATTAAATGGTTTCTTTCAACTATATCACAGACACAACCAGAAATGTGTTTCACTAGTAGTGGGGATATTCTTAATTCAATCAAAATGACACTCAAAATTAACCATCACAGAGTTCAATTCTTAAGGGTGCAGATGCCATAAGAAATGAATGTGAAAGGTAGTATGTATTCATTTGGAAATGGGGTATCCCAATTCTTATTTTTTTTTTATGCTGTGTAGTGAACATTGCTCACTGGTTTCAGCTGTATAGATATGAATGTGGAGATGATGTTTAAACTCTAAGACATTTCAGCCATCTACAAATGGTTAACTGACACAACATTGAACAATTTGAGGCTGAATGTTCCAGTGCCATAGTGACAGCTGAGATATAACATTAGGACTAAGCTACAGTCTTGATTTCCCTTCTTCTTATGTGAATGACCTTGCTTAAGAATTCCAGTACCTACTGAGAAAGGGACAGCAGGATCAATTAGTGTGCTAATTCTTTTTTCCAGAGAAACTGTCCCCAGCAGTGGGAATCAACATCACCTGTGCTGCTGTGAATGTGTTTAAGCCAGTTGGCTTGGCTCTTCTGTGATTTTTGTGATTGATGAGTTATTCTATTTCTGTGACAGAGTTTCTCTGGGAAAAGCAACCTGCACTGGGGCAGATTGCTAACAATATCATTATGATTTTATTATTGTCCTGGTCCTGGAAATTCATAACTTGGTTTTATATTAGCACATTACTCAAGTGAGACAGCAGGAAGCAAACATTTCTGTTGTGAGGCAGCATGTGCCACCTGGCTTCTGGAAATGCCTGTGCAGATGCTTTGGAAATGAACAACCAAGTGGGATAAGAGGCAAGAAAGGTGGGCTTCCATCCTTTTCAATCTGCAGCCTGCGTGTGAGGACATAGTCTCCCAAAAAGGGAGACATATTAGACCCACTAGCATTTGGAGAATGAATGCAAACTCACCAAGTGGTAAATACGCCTATTAAAGTTAGAAACATGCATCAATTTCATTGGCAATATCACACCAGCAAATTCTAATGTTAGGACAGAAAAATCCAAGTGGGGCCTGAAATGAATAGGTTTTCATTTAAAGAACATTAAAAAAGATATTCTGTAACTTTAGAACCATAAAGAAAAATTGAAATAGAAATGTGATCAAAATTTAAGTTTTCTCTTAATGGGCACTCTAAGATTATTAAAGCTCAGGAAGATGTAAATTGGGTCAGTTTATATCAGGAGTTTCAGATTGAAATTCAGCACACTATATTTTATATTAAATTGTAATCTGGCATAAGTAATCTGAGGTTGACAAGATGATGTTATTATTTATTGTACGTTAAGATACAGAAACAGATGTTCTCAGTGCTAAAGACAGAAATCCCAAGATGATGTTCTTCTTTGATAGATTATTCTAGAGGCTACTTTATTATTTTTTTTGTGGACAACCTTCATCTTTTCAGGATCTACTCATGTGTCTCTGGACATCCCTGTTTTGTCTCAACTGCACTTCTTGAAGGCTACCTTTCATTTTGGATTAGTCCCTAACTTAGCGACTTTATTTATTTTTATTAATTTGCCTCTTTAAAGACCTATTCACAAAACCCTGTGGTCCTAAGGGTTAAGATTTTAATGTATGCATTTAAAGAACAAATAATTTAGTCAATGTAACATATGCAGAGAAATTAAATAGATTTCTTCATTGTTGTTATTATTATGATTATTCTCTCATATTTTACAATCCAACTGCACTTTTCTCTTCTGCTGCTTCCCCTAATGTCCCAACAATCTGCTGTCTTCCTCAGATCATACCCCCTTCTGACATCTCACCCAAAGGAACAGGCCTTTTAGGGACATCAAAAAAATAAAGTATAATATACAACAATATGACCAGGAACATACAATCACATCAATCCTGGATGAGGCAAATCAGTAGGAGGAAAGAGGTCTTTATAAATATGCAAAATGCTAAATAAACTCTTCTACTTCCACTGTTGAGAATCCCAGCAGAAGGGAGAGAAGTGAGAGAATATTCTTTATTTCATCTGGTGGGTTAATCAAGAAATAACTGCCATTGACTCAGGCATTTGAAGATCCCACTTGGTGGCAGTGTTTGGGGTGGGGAGGCTTTAAAGGTTTGTTGCTTCATTGTACTTCTAGTTCATTTTTGTTCCTTATGCATGTTTTTGAAGACTTAACCTTCCAGTTTCATTCTCTGGCCATCTGTCCCTATGCTTTTGTTTTATTATAGTGCTTTCTGTAGTTTTAGGTTAAAATAAATGAAATTTTTGCTGAAAAAGAATCTCAGGAGAACACCAAGCTACTCAGCCATAATATATATGCAGGGGACTAAGATCAGATGCCTAAGGCCTGTCTGATCTCTGTAAATCTCCATGAGTACCTGTCAAATGATTTTGTGGTCCGTGATATTTAGTGTCCCTAACTACTAGGTTTACGCACATCTTTCTTCCCCTGTCCTCCGTAAGACCCATCAAGTTCCATCTTAGGTTTGGCTGTCGGACTTGGCATCTGGTCTCATCAGTTGCCAGATGAAGAAGTCCCTCTTGTCTCTTAGGTGAGGGTTCTGCTAGGGTCCAGTCCCAGAAGACTCGGCAGGCAGGACAAACTGTAGGTTGAAGGTTTTGTAACTAGGTTGGTATCCTGATATGCCTATTAAAGGCCTTGCCTGGTTATAGAAGATGGCTGGTTCAGGCTTCTTATTCCCCATCATTAGAAGCCATTGTTAGGGTTACTCTAGTAAATTTCATGGAATTTCCATTGCCATAGCTTTTTACTTTGGCCCTGAAATGCCTCTCAATTCCAGGACCTTCGAAGTGTATTTTCTTCCTCCCAACCACAGTCCATTCCTCCTTTTTCTAACTCTACCCACTCTAGTCTACCAAATAAATCTATTCTTCCTCTTCCCAGGGAGATCCTTCCCTCTCTCTTAAGTCCTCCTGATTGCTTAGCCTCTCTGGGTCTGTGAGTTGCTTTAGGATTATCTTTTTTATTTAACAGCTAATATACACTTATAAGTGAATATGTACCATGTTTGTATTTCTGGGTTGGAATTAGCACACTCAGGATGATTTCCTCAAATTCCACCCATTTTCCTATAAATTTCATAATGTCATTGTTTTTAAAAATTGACTAATACTGCATTATGCAAGTGTATCACATTTTCTTTATCCATTATTTGGTTGAGAAGCATCTAGGTTGTTTTCAGGTTCTAACCATTATAAACAATGCTTGCATGAACAGGTTTTTGGAACTCATTTCTATAGAGGGAACCTTCCTTAGCCTTGATACAGCAGGGAGAATCTTGGTCCTGCTTCAACTTGATATGCCAGATGTTGTTGACTCCCCATGGGAGGCATTATCCTCTCTAGGGAGTGCATAGGGGGTGGGGTGGTGGGGGGAAGCTAGGACTGAATAGAAGGAGGAGAGGAAAAGGGAACTGTGATTGGTACATAAAATAAAAAAATTAAATAAATAATTAAATAAATAAAAACAAATAATTAGATAAAATAATATAAGCATTCCACATGATGAAATTAGCTACTGTTTTCCAGTTTGAATACCAAATTGTTGTGTTATAAATTTCAGATATGGTATTTATTATGAATGCAAATTATTAAATTAACAATAAAAAGAGACTCTTATCTTTAAAAAAAGGAATAAAACTGTGAACATAATTGAGTTAAATAAATTTCTTAACTCATTTTCTAGAACAAAAAAAAATGAATTCTGAAAGGCCAAGAGCAGTTCCATCTAATCTATTAAAAATGGAGATTGAATGGGGAAAAAACAGAGCATTGCTTCAACCTTCAGAAAGCCCTTCACATCATCAAGTAGCATTCAAGAAAATTGAAACTGGATAGGATAGATGAAATAACACAGCTGTCAGAATGCTGCTCATTTGAGTCTTGAAGGTTCAGAGTCATTGGAATGTCAAGAACAAACCTTTGGTAGCAAAACCATTCATCTAATCCAACCCACAACTCCTGGAGCCAGTGAGCTTAAAATAATTGTAGATGCTGTGTTGGCTAGAATATTTGGATAATTTATACAATTTCACACTTAAAAATGTCAAGATGTTTGTAGTTTAGTATAAGAATGAACATACATCTTTACTTAAAAAGCACATTTAAAATATTATTTTCAAATTCCTGACATTGAAGTCTTCACTTGAAACTTTACAGAATCCTAATGCAATGCTTTTATTTCCATATGTATTCAGGTACTGCAAATCCAAAGGAATTTATGCTAATATGTATCAAGTCTGACATTCTGAATATAGTTTCTTCAAGGTAAATATATAAATATAGTATTTTTTTTGTCCAAATGAAGACATAACACATTCAAAATCATATCTGTCTGTCCTGTCACCACTTCTAGATTTTTCAGAGTGGCAGAAAGAGAACAGAAGCACAAAGAGACTATAATTGTGGAATCCTACATTCTCAGCACAGCTACCAACATGTTTAATTCCCTGACATTTTTACGCTTAGCTCTATATGCACTCCAAATGCCCTGGGGTTGTTGTACTATGAGAAAGCCATGTCAAGTTTTGAGTGAGTGTAGATATACTGAATAGTACTTCAAGCTTCTCGGAACAACAGTAAGACCTATAAATAAACATACCACAAGATGCCATTCTCTGCAAGCTCACTTCACCTCTGTTCTTGAGTCTTTTCCATCATGACACTCCAAGTCAAATAGAAGAACAAACTATCCCAGCACAAATAATCTGCAGTCCTGGTCTGCCACCATGATGAACAAAATTAAGCAGACATTGTAAACTCATGAGTTTTAAAACTGTTTGCTACAGAAAAAGATACCAGAATATAATGTGATTGAAAATAGAAATGTTTCCATATCAAATTATACAGTGTGCAGCACTAGCTGCATCAGAGTGGACAATATCAAGGGGCTTTGAGAAAACAAGGCAGGTTTGGGAGAAAACTATAGGAGAATGCTAGAAAGAAGGCAGTTGTCGTTTAGTAGCAATCAGTTTTGGTCACACTATTGTCTGTAATGACATGAAAATATAAAATATTGTCAAGAATGGTCACTCATTTCCAGCACTCAGGAGGCAGATTTCTCAGTTCAAAGCCAGGTCAAGTTTACAGAATGAGTTCTAGGATATCCATGGCTTACAAAGAAAAGTCTAGTTTAAAAAGTATATTATTTAAAGTAAAATCTAATTGGCTTAAAACCATCATATTGGGCTAAGATAGGAACTCATAAATAGACAAATGAGAAGCTAAAGCTTTCAAACATCATTAATAGTGGTCGTGGAGATATAACTCAGTTGGTAGAGTGCTTGCCTAGCATGTGTAAAGCTCTTGGTTTTATCTGCAATGTTGAATAAACAGAATGTAGCAATAAAATTTGGCAGGTAGAGGCAGGAGGATCTGAGCATAGGTCACATAGTGTGTTCCATAATAGGCTCAGGTACCTTAGATCCTAACACCAAAAACAGCACACAAACAAAAACCCACAAGAACAGCAAAGTGCAGACTAGGCCATTTTTACAAAAGAAAAAGGAATCATGGTTTTCTAGATTATACAACTGGTTATAAAAAGCCCAAACCAAATCTAAACACAAAAAAAAGTTACAAAGAGAGATGAAAAAGAAAAGAACTATAAGTTAGTCCTAGGACAAATATGAGAACAACACTGATATTTTTAAAACCGTATAAATAAGTTTTAGACTTAGCTAAATGCCCCACAAACTCTTTTCAAGACAAAATCCTTCACAAATCCTTAGTGGTATATCTAAAGGACTTTGAGCTAAGTCATAAGCTATTATGGAATGCAAAATGTAGCATGGACACGTAACAAGGAGTAGAAGGAAATATCCTTCTTGTTTAGAGACATATGAGTGTTTTGTTTCATTTAATAAAATGTATTATTAGTTTAAAATAAGCTTCAAAGTTTTTTTTTTTTAAAGTAAAAGAGCAGAAAACAATATGATTCACTAAGAGAACATTGGACTTTTAACAATTCCATTTTTTTTTTCAGGAATGAAACAATCTGAAAAAGGTTCTCATTCACAAATATATACCATGCCTTATAGAAACTATTGTTTATCAAGATGAATTAAAAGAACAGAGACCAGATTATAAAATCACAGGACAATTGTGAGTATGGACTGACAGAACCCCAATCTAGAGCTATTAGCTTGTGATATTCTGATTTTTTTTTTTACAGCTTTATCTCCCCTGCAGTTTAATGTGAATAGAAGTTACTAAGGCGAGTGTGTGTGTGTGTGTGTGTGTGTGTGTGTGTGTGTGTGTGTGTGTAAGGAGGAGCTGAATGCTTCTATCTCCTCAATTTAGTTTAAAGATTTTGAAAGTTATAAAAAGTTCTCTGTAGTTATCACAGTATGTAAAGGATCCAGGATATTCTTTTAGACTCAGACTTGATTTTGATGATAAGATTATAGCTGAAGCCCTAATATAAAAATGCATGGGAGATAAAGAGTAGAGTGTATTTCATAAGTGCCATCAACAGAACATGGACTATTAATAAAAATTTTCTTTCCTAGGACACAAATATCTGACTAAAATCAACTTAAGGATAAGGGGTATATTTTGATTTGTGGTCTTACATGAACAGCAGTGTGTGGTGGGGTTTGTTACATCAGACCATGTAGCTGATATGCCTCAAATCTAGAAAAAAGGGAAACAGGGAAAGAGTATCATGGAACTCAGCTCAGTTTCTCTGGACACTAACATATAAAGTAAGTACTGCTCACATTCAGGGAAGGGTGTGGATCTTCATTAGGGTAAACTCTCTAGTTGTGTCGTGTTGCTGCTACATCGAGCCAAGTTCATACTGAAGGTTGACCACCACAACTGTGATAAATTGTACTTTCATGAGACTCTGATCATACATACTTTCACTTATAATCTGAATTTTCTTCCTGTGCTCAACATGGGGAGTGGTCACCACAGTATCAATGTTATAAGGTACATGAAATAGACAAACTTATAAAGCAATGAGGTATAATTTCACCTCTAGATTTAGAAGTCTCAGTCCACAGGCAGGTGTCTGGCTGAGATGGAATAGAACATTATGACATGAAGAGCATGCTCAAGCAAACCTGTAAAATATATTATATACGGGAGGCAAGGAGAGATGAACGAAGGGACTTTGGTCCCAATATCCCTTTTAAAAGAATGCTACCCTTAACATACCAACCATTTGCTATGTCCCACTTAAAAAGAAAACAAACAAACAAACAAACAAACAACAATGACAAAAATCTTTTATCCTTCACAACTTTCTCAGGCTTGCACATGGCGTGTTAGGGAATACTTAATATCCATTGTAATAGCTAATGGGGAGAAGAGAGTGTACAGAAAGATCAGTGCTACTTTACATAAAACAGAAATGACATTTGAACATTTATAAAGTTTGATACTGTATTGTAACACTGCTCACTATTCATCTACTGGAAGACTCTTGTTTGAATCTGTAGCTGCCATATAGGCTGTCTAACAGTTGTAGGGCTGTCACCCTTTGGAAATCCAAATATTATTGTGGGTTTCCCTGTACACACTACAGTTAGCACTCAATTTATCTTTAATTTAAGTCATTCCAGACACCGTATTTGTCAATGAAAGGGACTTAAAATAATTTTTGTAACCTGCCACCAAGTTGTGGTCAATGTGTAATTTATTTTAGATGAAGTCTTGGACACCATGATCAATTTGTCATACATAAGCACCATGCACATTCTATGGGGCTGCACATCAGATGTTAGAGTTAAATGAGAACTGTTGCCTCAAGCATGTAAGATAGTAAGGTGAGCACTGAATTCATGTATAGCTTTGCTACAGATTCCATAAGTAAGTCAAAGTTAAGCCTTGCATATATATATATACATACATATATATACTTTCAAATTATTTACCTCTAACAGTATTCCTATTTTAAGATATGTATGAATTCACAAAGGTACATGCTCTATCTATATACTTTTTATCTATATACTTTATAAGTTTATAAGTTTCCATCATTGATGTAATTGTGAGAACCAATGAGTGGTCTTCATTTTTTCAAAATCTTTTATAATTTAAACAATTATTTTGAAAATCTTAAAACTGTCATATTTATGGTGGTGAACCTACTGTTTTGATAACTGAATGCATAATTGTAGTATGATAATCATGGTCTCTAAAATACAGTTTCTTCATGGATTACTTATGTCATACCAGTAACAATCATGGAATCATCTTTTAAAACCTTGTCAATAACAAAACAAGTAGAGTATAGCTTAGAATGATTATTATAAAACAATACTTATTTTCTTATTTTTTTCTAATTTAAAGGGAAATTAAATTGAAAGAATTTACATGGGCTCTGGGAACTGAGCCTGCCAGGAAAGTTGGCTCAGACTACAAAATGTCTCATGCTATAGATATCAATATTTTATTAAGAGTTTTCCCACAGTGATGGCTGGCAGGGGCTCTGGGGAACTCACTGAATCAAGAACAACCACTGGGAACTATTTTGGAAAAAGTAGCTACTCCAAGGATAGGCAACTGTCAACTGACATGGGCAGTATGTAAAGTCCTGAGGGGTGAGCTCAGAATGTGTTTCTGTGCATGTGCTGTTGTTTCCTGATTCTGTTTAATTGAAATATTTTTGTTCACCCTTTTACTCTAGAGTAGTGCATATCCTTAAAACTAAGATGTGTTTCTTATGACAACATATATCCTCAAAACACAACTGCAGTTATGGCTCAGGGATCACTGAAAGAGGAGAAAGAAAGACTACAAGAGCCAAAGCAACATGGAATTTGCTGTGAGAATGTATGAAATGTATGAAAGTATAATCATAAAGTCTCAGCAAAATGATTGCCTAAGTGAGCTGTCCTTTATCAATCCTAAATTGATAAAGCACTACAGTATAAATGAGGGAAAGCTGAAAAGGCCTCAGTCCTACAGAGAGGACTATAGAAACAAAACAGATCCTGATCTGTATCAAACGTGACAACCACATAAACATTTAGGTAATTGTATTAATATTTAGGGTTTCATATTTTTCAGGTCCCCTAAATCAGTGAACATGCAAACATGTTTGTGGAGAGCTTCCATGAAGCCATAAAATTTTACAGTAACAATTTTAAGGCTTTGATTTTTCTGGTTTTACTATTTACATGTTCTCTTTCTCCATCCCCTTTTCCCCACCCCTCACCTTCTTCATTCCTTCTGTATTCCTTTTCATGTATTTTCCACTCTTCTTCCCCTCTTCCTTCACTTCCGACCTTCTTTCTTTTATTGTTTTCTCCCTCCATCTCTGCCTTCCTTCGTTTCTTCCCATTTTCTCTGTTCCCTTCCTTCCTTCTCCCTCTTCCATCTTTCCTTCCCCATCTTTATTCTTTCTTTCTTTTCTTTACATCTTCCACAGCAAAATTAAGACAGTCTTATTTGAAAAAGACACCATAATTGTAAGAGTTAACTTGGCATTCAATAACATATATCTTCATAAGCACATGCTTTGCTTAAAATATGTATTCAGTCAACACTGTAACTGGGACTGGGAAATTTTTTATATATTTCAGATAATTCCCATTTTTATCTGTGAAGACACTAAGATATAAACAGGGAAGTGACTTGCCTAAGACACCACTAGCAATAAGTAGAAAACCCAATGAAAGAAGTCACCATTTCCTTATCTAGAATATTCCAGAATACAGTTTGATTTTTAAATTTTTCATCAATTCATCTAAAACATATATGTATCTGTGGGCATAGCTGTATCCCCATGCTAACCACTTACCTCTCCACTCTAAAATGCCATGATGATAGAATCTATGTGTCCATAGGTGTGAGAAATACATGATTTTGCATTTTTGTTGGCATTTGTCTGTAGGAATTGTCTTTGGAAGTACATGACTTTCCATAATCTTCCCCTTCAAATCTTGACTATTTCACTTGCAGACAATTGTTTTTTTTTTTTTTTTTCTTGTTCGCATACCCACATGGGTTCAGATTGACAAGTGGTTTCTTGGCAGGTGTCACTTTCCAGGAATCATAAGGTCTACTGAATTGTTTCCAATTACATTTGACAGTGTTCCTGTAAAATTGTGTTGACAATGTAGTTTAGCTTGTCACAAGTGAATTACGCTTGCTTTTCTAGTCTTCTTAGCAATAGCTATCAGGCACAAACAAGATCATGATGGGGCAAAGATATTTGGGAGGACCATTCTATGAGTAATTAAAAAATAAACTCTTTCCTGGGTTATGTGAAGTTATTAAGGAGAGAATGCTGATTGAATTCTTTGGCAGGCAATGATGGGAAGTGTCATTGAGCATGATGGCTCTGAATAGCATAGCAACAGGAAGATGGCATCCATGCATTAATTCAGACAGCCTAGTAAGTAGGCTCATCTCATGAAGGTAAAGGAACCTGATTGTGTCATATCTGAATAGCTGTCATTGCTCACTGAGAATTCCTAGAGGAAGGGAAAAGTGCCACAAGCTATAAAGGTTAAAAAAAAAAAAAGAATAAAAGAAATGTCCCTTTACTTATGGAGGGGATCACTACTGGATCACACAGATCATCCCCTCCCAAGTCCCTTCCCCCAACTCATTGCTTTATTCCAATTCCCAAGTCCAGTATCTGAGAACCTACATGCCAGGGAAGCAGTTATCCTAACTGTGGCTGTTCTCTCTCTCATTGTGTCTGAATATAATCCCCTGCCTCACTGCCATGCCATCTCTGTAGCAGACCACATACTGTGGCTTCCCTCTCCTCTCCACCCCGTTCTCCGGTGGATCATGTAGATTTTCTCATACAGCTTCCCCCCCCCACACACACACACACTCATTCTTTTATCCCAGCACTTAACTCTAGCAGGCTTTCTTTGGGAACTTGTCAGGCAAGAGTGAAGTAAGTAGGCAGCAAATCAGGTAAAGAAGCTTCAGATCTTCCCTCTCCCTCTTTTCCTCCCTATCCATTCCCCAGTCTCATTTGCAGCTCTGTAGCAGACTACCTCTTGAGACCTCTCATTATTTTCTGCCACCTTTCCCAGAAAACTAGGAAGATCCTGGTGAAACATTTTTTTTTTCTCTGTCCAGTGGACTGACTTAGCAACCCCCAACCCCATTCATAATTGTAAGCTCTCTAATACCTAATTTTTTTTTTCTGACCCCCTCTCCACCCAGTGGCCACATCTATTAGAATCACAGAAGAATTTCTTACCAGTCAACAAACAGCTAGCACACTCTCCTAAGAAACAGAGAGGGAAACAGAAACCAAGGGGGAGGGGGGCAAGAAACAAAAGCAAAACCTGTCCAAGGAATACAAGACAAAGTATAAGCAACTGGAATCATAATCTTTACAAACACAGATGTGTAGATACCAGTGTAGAAAAACAATCAATATTCAGGACAACATGCTTCCTCAGAGTCCCAGCAGTCCTACTACAGTAGGCCCTGAGTATTGCAACATAGCTGAAGACAAAGGTTTTAAAATAGTCATTAGGGATATTTTAGCTGTCTATAAACAGGAAGAAAAAAAAAACCTCAAAAAGAATTATAAAAAAATATTAAAAGATAATAAAGACAATCAAATTTGGGGTTATCTGAAAATGAAAAATTTAGGAACTCAAGCAGTAATCTAAGAAATCAAGCCTAAACAACACATGAGAAATAGAAGAGAGAATCTTAGGAATTTTAGACATGATAGAATATAAACACTTCAGTCAAAAAATGTTAAATCTAAAACAAATTTAGGCACAAAATATCCTGGAAATTCGGACGTTATTAGAAGACTCAATATTTTTAAAAATGAGAATAGAGGAAAGAGAAGAAAACCAAGTCTAGCATGCAAAAATTATTTTGAATAAAATCATAGAAAACAATTTTCCTAAACTAAAGAAGGACAGGCTTTCAAAGTTACAGGAAGAATATAAACCTCAAATAAAATCAACCAGAAAGAAATTTCCCTCAGGAATTAAAACTAAAAACACTGAACCACTGAACATACAAAGAAAAATATATTAAAATGTACAAGGTAAAAAAAAAGACAGAACTTTAGAATAATACCTGATTTAGTGAAAACTTTAAAAGCCAGAAGGGCCTGTTAAAATGTTCTACAGACTGTAAGAGTTCACAATTTCAGTCTAGACTACTATACCCAGCAAATTTCTTAATAACAATAGAATAAATAAGAAAATTCATTATGACACCATATTTAAACAAAATCAATCTACAAACTGAACCCTACATATGGAGATAGAAAGAAAACTTGCACCTAAAGAGGTTATCCAATCCTAAAAAAACCCACAAAGAATAAATTATTCCAAACCCACAAATAAACAGATAAAATACACATATGCCTTCACCATTACCATTACAACAACAATAAATAAAATAAAACAATGAAATACCAGGAAAGAGCAAACAATGCTGATGATATAGTTCAACATCAATGGTCTTAATTCAGCAATGAAATTACACAGACTAACAGAATGGATGGGAAAACAGGATCCATTCTTACTCTATATTCAATAAATACACCTTGACATCAAAGACAGATATTACCTCAGAGTAAAACATAAGACTATTTCAAGAAATTAGACGTACAAAATAGCTGATAAAGCATTTTAATATCTGACAAAATAAACGTCAAATCAAAATAAATTAGAAGAGATAGTGAAAGACTGTATATACTCATTAAAGAAAAAAAATCACCAAGAGTACACTGTAATTAATAACATTTATGTACCAAATTTATAAAAACCCCAATTTATAAAATAAATAATACTACAGCTTAAAACACAATGACCTTCACTCTCGTAGTGGGAAACTTCAATACCTCATACTCATCAATAGACTGATCATCAAAATCAAAAGAAAGAAACAAACAAAACCCAGAAAACAAAAACATAAACAAAAGCAAAACAAAACAAAACAAAAAAACCCAGAGAAATGTGATTGCCATTTTGTTATATACCAAATGAACCTACCATAAAGGACATTCATAAAAGACTATACCTTCTTCTCAGTATCTTGCGTAACTTTTTCCAAAACTGAACACATACTTGGACACAAGCAAATCTCAATCAGCATATTGAAAATTCAAATATCCTGCATCCTATCAGACCACCACAAATTAAACCTGAATATCTCTGACAACAGAAAAACATTAAGTTTACAAATTCATGAAAACAGAAAAAATTCACTACTGAATGGAAAAATGGCCAAGACAGAAATGAAGAAAGAAATGACTTTCTAGAATTAAATTAACATTAATACACATTACTCCTAACTTATGGGACACAATAAACATAATTCTAAGAGGCAAGTTCATCACATTAAGTGCCTACATAAAGACAATTGAAAGACTTTTGTCCTAGTAAATAACAGCATATCTGAAAGCTCTAGAACAACAACAACAACAAAAATCACACCCAAAAGAAATAGAAGTCACAAATAATCATACTCAGGACTAAAATAAAAAAAAAGATTTATCGCTCTATGTTATATCAAAAGCCATTGTAAAATCTATCCGATATGACTAGACTCTTCACCACTGATTTAGCACTGCAGTTAAAAGCAGAGAATATGGAAACATTGGCCAACTTTTCTTTTTTTATGTTTTCTTTCTTTTTTAAAATTTATTTTTCAATAAACTCCCTTCCCCCTCCTGCCTCAACTCCCCCCCCCAGTCACTCTCTCCTCTCCCCATCACTTTATCTCCTTTCCAGCAAGGGTAGGAGGTCCCAAGATCCCAAGGTGTCTTAGTTCTCAGCATCCACTCCAGTCAGATCTGCTTTCCTTACCCCAACATCAAGACTGGGTCAGATGTTCTTCTGGAGGTAATGGACTCCAAAGTGCCACTCCAAGGTGCTTCAGATCCTAAGCTGTTAAGTGGTTTACTGTTTGGGAATGCTTTGCTTTTTTTAAAAAAAAAGTTGACTAATGAGTGAGTACATCCCCTGCTTATCTTTTGGGGTTTGTGATACCTCGCTCAGAAGGACATTCTCCAAATCCATTCATTTTCCTGCAAATTTTAGGATATCATTTTTTCTTACTGCTGAGTAGTACTCCATTGTGTACATATACCACAGTTTGTTAATCCACTCTTCAGTTGAGGGGCATCTAGGTTGTTTCTAGGTTCTTGCTGTTACGAATAATGCTGCTATGATAGTAAGGTATGGATTAGTTTATATTTTGGAATATTAGCATAAGATGGGTTACTTGTGTTTATGTTGTAATATATTTGTTTAATGATGCAATGATTTGTTACAAAAAAAAGAAAACATAGTTGAGCTAATGCTTTTGGGGTGTGAGAATGTGCATCTTTAGGGTATATGCCCAATAGTGGTATTCCTGGGTCCTTGGAGAGCAATAAACCTGACTCAGTGTTTGGTAGGAAAAAAAAAGTGGAAAATGGAGAAATGTAATAACACAGTAAACAAAATAAAGAAGAGGAAAGGATAGAAGAATATTTGATTATGCAACAACTAGTCCCTAGGAGATACATCCCTCATGCCATCCAGAATCTTTGTCTGTACTAGCTTAGGTGCCCTATCTTTGTGCCTGTGGAAATCTATCCATTCATCAAAGCCTTTTGTACCTCCTAGTTTCAGTCCTGAGCAGTGCAAACCTTAAAAACCAGGACAGGTGGATGCTGAGTGGATTTTGCCACTGGCCTTGTGAACAATGACTGACAAAACGGAAGGCTATTAATTTAGAAATGATAAGAGAATGTGCTCTTAGAGAGCGTACAAAACAAGAGGCCAGGAGAATCCTATTTTTGACACACTTACCCTTGTTAAAACTCATTTCCATTGCCTGTTAGTCCTGATCTTTTTTATCTCAAAGACTAGTTTGTTTTATTTTATTTTTGAGAGTGGTCTCACTATAAAGCCTTGTTTGGCCAGGACCTCACTATGTAGACCAGGCTAGCATCAAACCCAGAGTCATCTGCTGGGATTCATGGTGTGAATCATTTTCCATTTCAAGGTGTACTTACACAAGATGTATTTTTAAGTGTCCTGTAAGTTTTAAATAAAATACACTCATGAGGGGAAAAAAAAGAGAAAAAAATGAGAGAAAGAAAATAAAATTGATGATAAAAAAGAATTGCTTTTTTAAGAAAAATCAATAAAATTGACAAACTCTTATCCAGAAAATATCCTAATTTACAAAAATAGAAATGAAAAGGGGACATAACTGGACATTACTGTATCTTATTACAACATTAGCTAACAAAAAATATCCCTCTATAAACAAATGAAAATTAGACTGACAAAGAAATCAGAGAAAACCAAATTTTCACAATAGCCTCAATTAATATAAAATAATTAAAGGTAACTCTAACCACTAAAGCAAAACACTTGTATGAATAAAACTTTAAGACATAGACACACACACACGCACAAACACACACACAAACCCTGAAGAACATACCAGGAAATCAAAAGATCCTCCATGCCCATGTATCAGTAGAATTAATATAGTACATAAAGCAGTCTATAGATTTGATTTATTAAAATTTTAATAAAAATATCGAATCTCTTAAAAATAATAGTAATGCAATAAAAACTGAGTGCTAATTAATATACTAGCATCTTCAATTTCAAGTTGTACTTTTGAGTACAAAAACAAAAAAAACAAAACATGGTATTGACACAAAAAACAGATACATTGATAAATGGAATCAAAAACACATACATAAATGCACACACCCACAGATTTTTGATAAAAAAAAAAAAAGCCAGAAACACACACTGAATAAACACAGAACCTTCATAAAATGGTGATGAATAAACTGGAAGTCTTTGAAGTAGAAGAAACCAAATAGATCTACATGTGTCAACCCAAACAAAATTCAAGTTCAAATGGTTCAAAGACCTCAACTTAAAACCAAATGCAGTAAATCAGGGTGTGTGTGAAGGGAATATTGGCACAGAGAGTTAAAATTAAGTGTCATTTAAAGAAAATATGGAAATCTCAAACAATAGAAGTTTTTAAATGAAGGCAATCTAAATGAAATGGCTGAATAATGGGGGAAAGAGAGCCACAACTGCTCATATTTTGTCACCAGATGAAGCTTCTACTACCAGGACTGAGTTATATCTATTTGATTTGTTGATTAAAGTAGTTCCATGGGAAACTCAAACAACCCAGAATGTTGCCAAGACTACAGGTTGCTGTTCACAAACTGATGATAAGGCTACATTGCTGAAGACAACACTTAATTACATAAGTCATTTAAAATGAAGAAATAGAGAGCTGATGCCTATATAGAGCCCTTACTCCTATGCTGTAGCATCTTTGTTATAGGAAGCTACTTTGTATTCTACTAAAGGAAAAAGGTAAACAACAACCCAGGCACAAACCCTTTGATCTACAACGGTGTCCTACTTACAACATGTGCTCATGGCACAAAGTTTATGGAAATAACCAGCCAATATCTAATTTTATTTAAGACTCACTCTATGAGATGGCATTGCTTGGGTGACCAAAATCCTGGAAACTAGATAGCCCAACAAGCTAGGTTAAAACTAAATACTACTACTCTAAAGAAATATTTAAAAGAATAATATGGCAATAAAATGGCTTGTAATAAAACTCTTCTATAGCTAAGCATTGCTTAGCTACCATCAGGGAAGCTTTCTCCTACAGCAGATAGGAACAAACACAGAGACACACAGCCAAATATTATACAGAGATTGACAGACTTCAGTATATTTAATCCTATAAGGAATATGTCCATCAAATTTTTCCCCTCAAGGCTCAAGGAATTTTTCAAAGACAGAGAGAGTGTCCTTTGTATATAAATAATGACTTCCATTTTAGTGTTTTTACAGGATTCATGAAAGTTGGTTTCTGGGTTTTTTTTTTTTTTTTTTTTTTTCTGCCTTCTTTTGGACTCTTTTCCCTCCGGTTTGCTTGTTTTGTCTATTTCCAGTGTGTTCATTTTTGCTTTATCTTATATTATTTCATAGAAGTCTGTCTGTTTTATATTGAGAGATAAAAGTGGTTGGATCCAGATGGGAGGAGAGATTGAGAGGAGCTGGATATAGTAGGTAATAAAATTAATCTGTTTTCAATTTAAAAATTTCAAGTCCCCCCCACAAAACACAAAAAACTTAGTTTTAACTCTTAAGACTATTTCAAATCAGCAGTTCCCTTATTGACTTAATCTGCTCTCTCTCTCTCTCTCTCTCTCTCTCTCTCTCTCTCTCTCTCTCTCTCTCTCTCGGAGAAAACAGTAAAGTAAAGGCAGGAGAGCTTCAAGTTTTATTTTAAGAGGAAGCAAATTTATGGAGCATGTATCAAGGGATACTAAGTGTGAGGAGTAGCAATAAGTTAGCTCATCTGGTAAGAAATCTTGTGCTTGGGAAGTGATGGGAGAGATTTCATTCATAAATACATCTGCCAGATCTCTTTAATTCCACTTCAGTGATCTGAATTTGCCAATAGTTTCTGAGTAGGAAAAACCAGAAAAGTCAGACTGTAGTAATTCATCACATCCTAAGAATAGTTCAGACACCTGACTCACTGATAGGTGTCAGAAAGTCTCTTCAAGAAAATTGTATACATCTGCAAAATGAATTAGATTGAATCCAGTATCTTCAGTAAGCACACATACAAGTTAGTGAACTTGAGCTATTTCTTTTCTTTTTCTTTTTTTCAGATTTTCAGTTCTTAACATTTGTGTGTTCGTTTTTTTTTCCTTCTTTATTTTGTATTTATCAAAAAAAAAACACAGTAAAAAGAATTTAAAATGTGGAAGAGTTAACAATATTCTAACCAATTTTTTAGAAAGTAGAAGCATGGAATGAGCCACAGAATTATATGCTTTATTACAGTCATTCAACTCTCCTATGTCAATGTCTTTCAAAGAATAATGTGCCTGAAGCTATTAATGCTGAGAGATTTTAGAATGAATATAGCTAACTTTATCAAAAGATTTTATAATTAGAAGTATCTAATTTATATTGATGTCTCAAATTACTGGGCAATGTGTTTGTATAAAGCATTTAGATCCCTTTTTTAGAAAACATTTTTCAATAAATATATTTAAATCAAAATAACAAACACTTTATATTTAGTGTGTTATGCAATTATAATAGCTTACTGAGGTATTTTTTGTTAAGGATTATTACATATCATAACACAAAATTATTACAATTTTTTAGCCCGAACTACTTTCTGAATGAAGAAAATGAGAGGTTTTTTAATACCTAGCCCTATGGGATCCACCTAACACACTCTTACTGCTGATCATTCAGCTTTAAAAATAATTATCTTAATGAACTTAGGTTTAACTATGTACAACATAAGAATCCAAATGTAAAAATGAAGGGACTCAATAGATACAAAGCTCTCTATGAATCACCAAACATCTAAGAGTATCATACAGGGTATTTATTGGCATGATTACATCGACTGTCATTCATCTATGAGTGAGACTGTAAAAGGCTGGGATATTAGCTAGTTTGTTTTTGTGATATTTCCAATTCAGTGGTTGATAGCTAATATTACATCCCCCTGCTTGTGCTGTGGGAATTACTTTCATAAAGTGTCACAGGAGACAGAGAAATCTGTGCTGCTTTTGTCAAACATGGGGAGGCTTTCTGAGGAAAAATATTCGACCTCAGTCCTCGACAAATGAGAGATTTAGGTGGACAAAGGAGTAAGAAGCTTTCATTTAAAGAGGCACTGAATGAGATACTTGATTTGAAATTGGAAGTAGCCATCTGTACTTGGAGTGCATGGTGCATTACATTTTAGTTCAGGCTAAAATTTTACATCAGTACTGTCTATGTGGACTAAGAAAGAGGTTGTCTAAGGCATCTTACTTCCTATTGAAAATAAGGAACCTGAGAAATAATAAGAGGTTTGAAAAGAAAGAGGGATAATCACCTAGAAAACAGACAGGAAAGAAACCTGAAGTTAGATTTAAGGACATGGCATGGACTGCATGGTGAGCACTGCTGCTTGACAAAGTTCCAGCATTTCAACATTGCAGACCAAACTTCTCCAGCACCTTTTCACTTTTCTTTTTAGTGATTCTCAATATTAATGCCTTTATCTTTGAGAAATGTTGTGAGGGCTTTATAAAGAATACAAATGTGCATAATGGTAACCTCTCTAAACAAAATAATTCTCTGGAAAAAGAATCTCCACCATGATGGAAGCATAAAACTTCATTGTGCCCACCTACTTACACCACAAACAAGAATTTTAGAGATTTCCTATACACACCTGATCCCAAGCATGAAATGCCTACAATTCAAATCTAGAGCCTTCTGCCATTAAGGCCAAGAATTCAGTTAATAAATAGAGAAATCAGAACAGCACAGTATATTGAGAAAAGAGTAAGACAGCAGGACTGTTTCTTTCAGGAGCACCATGAGAGGAGCAGGTTCATACAGTAAAACTAAGAAACTAAGTGTTTGCTCCTCTTTTCCCAAGGTCTGTTATTTGGATATGGGCCTCCATTCCCTTAGGAGCTTGAGGAATAACTCTACTTGATAAAGTGGTCATTCTTCTAATCTCTAACAAGCAGAATATATGGCCCTCTGTTAACATATGACTGGTGCCTATTTTCAAGTTGAATGCTAGATTTCTCAACTCCTGATTTCAAGTCACATCCCAGCTCATGTGTCCCTTATCTCCCATTTAATCTTATGTGTAACAATGCAGTATAAAATGTGTAATCTTTTTTTAATTAATGTTGCTGGCAGCCAACCTGATTTGCCCTCAGACCTCCTCCATTTTCTGCATCTACCCCCATCCCCCACCTACCCATTCCACACATCCTTTTTGGGACCTGAACAACCCTGTTGAAGGAGAACTTTGGCAAGCAACCATGGGAAAGATTTTTTTTTTTTTTTATTGAAGAACGTAAGACTAAAGTATACATACAGATGAAATTATTGTGATACAAAAACTGAATTATAACAATTGGCCACATTTTGCATGCTGTGATCCAAATAAAGCCATGTTCATGATATATTAAATTAAAAATAGAAAAAAAGTTGATAAAATCAGCTGAAGAAGAGAGATACTAGGGAGACTGCCATAAACACTCATTATTCAGGGGGCTTCCAACTTGAGAATGAAGGGTGAATAGACATTATATAAAGAGATGAAACTTGAAGCACAGACAAATGAAAAACAAAATAAAATACCAGATCACAGTCAAACATTCTTAATGTTAGGTTACTCCCTTTACCCCTTCAGTATGTCAATCAATCTATAGTTGGCTACTGAGGATGGGCCCAGGGTCTTGCTATTCTGCCTCTAGATTTTACCTAACACCCTTATGGATAACCTTACTCAGCAAAGCTCTAGAGTCATTTCCTTTCATCGCATCACTTCTCAGTGAAAGTAAAGCCCACATATATGAATGTCTCAACTTCTTTGCTAACAGTATAAATAATTAGCATGTGCTAATATTTAACATGGACAGCCTAGATGTAATGAGTTCAGAGCCCCTCTGTTTCAGTATAGAGTTTGTATCAGCAAGGAAGCAAACACACTGTGGGCTCTGTTCTCAACTATGTCATGCACATTTAATTAGCTGCAAAAATAGAAATACATATTTAGCTCCTTATTCAGCAGGAACTAGAAAGACAGCAGATTAGAGCACAGAAGAAGACAAAGATTGACATTTTGACAAAGCCTTCCTTCAGAAATGAACACTGGGGTGTGATGACTTGAGCAAGTCATCTGTTAATTGCTGACCAGTTTTTAACTAGGTCAGCTCCAAATAAGGACATAAATTGAACTAGATGGAATTACTGTGCTTGTTACCTGATTTGCTACAAGAGGATTGAGGAGAATCTGGAGTAAATGACAAGAAGCAATTGGGGCAGGATAGTAATAGAGCTTAGTGGTTCAAGTTACTAAAGAAAGAAGCACTTACAACAAGATTCTATTCAAAGAAAAGGAAATGTTTTATTTTACTGTGTTTATAATAGTTGATTATTATATAGTAATTTAAATTAAGGCTTACAGGTTAAACAACAAAAAAATTATTGTTTCATTATCAAGGTAAAGATTTTGGACATTGCATCGGAATGCTTTGCCTTTGTCTCACCAAGCTGAAATAAAAGGCTCTTCCAGACTTACAACTTATTTGTAGCTTTGATTTTAATAGTCACCTTGCTTTTAATTGTCGAACCCTGAGCTCCCAGAGATAAGTCATTCAACATTCATAGCCATAGAAGCATTTTTCTTAAAGACAAATAAGAAAACTTTTGTTGTATGTAGTATTCACCTGTCTTCTATCTTTACCCTCCAGGTTTTCTTCTCCAGATTTTATTTAAATCAAGCTCACACAAGATAATTTAGGTAAATAAATTAAAAGTATTTAATAAATACCCACAATGTCATCCTTTAAACACCTTCACACATGATGTAAAGATACAGAGGAAGAAAAGCATGGATTCACTGGTATTTTACCCACAGTCTCTTCATGAGGAAAGAATAAGAAATTTGATTAGACATGAAGGCTGGTCAGGGATTGCTTTTACATCTAAATGAATTTTTTTGTTTAGTGATTGTATTTGATCTTCAGGTCCTTTTGTGCATGATAGACTAGCACTTTCACTCTGAAATACTTCCCCAGGCAACCATGGGGATAATTCATTTTTTCATGACCTTCTAGATTAAAGGCTTGAGTACCTTATAAGACTGTAAGACAAAATTCTTCATAGTAGAAAATGATAGGTACACCAGTAATTTGTTCTAACACTAACAGAATGAACAGTCAAGAAACTCTAAATTACAATATTTTTAAAATATGCCTCAGAACATAAGAATGGAGGGTAAGAAGTGAAGACTCATGGAGTGGCAATGCTGAGTAAAGAAAAAACTCAAAAGTATATCCACTCTATTTATTTATTTTATATGTCTATTACATCAGGTATCTTGACCTCATTCATTTCTCCATCCATCGCTTTGCATCCTCTACGCCTGCATACCTCCAAACAAAAAAAAATGTAAGAGTGAAAAAAGTTAAAAAGGGAAAAGAAATTAAAAATCACATCATGGAAGCTGCAGTGTGACACATTGGGTCATAGTATAAATGCCTTGTTCATATATTCTTATTTGCAAGTGTTCATTTCAGGTAGTCATTGCAAAGAGTCATTTAAGTCTCTAGTTTCTATTACATGATTAAATCTGGGCCACTGCTTGGGATCCTGGGATCCTTCTGAATATTCTGTTGGTGCCCTGTATTGCAGAGATCTTGCAGTTTTGAATCTACAGGTCAGTTCCCTGCAAATACTCCAGCAGATCATAGAAGGGGTGGATGATGGGGCAGGCCAAGTTATAACATTGGGTATTGTAATAGGCTTCTGCCTGGACTTTCCGGCCTATTCTTATGGTTTTGATCCAAAGTCCCACAGACTCACACAGATTCTTGTATTATTTTTTATGCTGATTGATCTAAGGTCCATGCATATAATTTGCTAGTGCTTGCTCTCAATCTATCCCTTGTGACATGGTACCTTTTCTCAGAGCAGCATTTCAGCTTTTTTCCTCTGTGTCTGCTGAGTCTCCTCATTGTGTCTGCGGCAAATCTCCCTGGTGGCTCTGCCTGGCATCTGTTCCCAAGTTTTCTTAGCCTGGTAGGTCCACCCACACTTCTTGTTTGTCTTTAGCCAATCAGTTTTCATTAAAGTCAAAGGTGGGACAAATACTTACATTACCAGCATAATCTCATTACACTTGGGTCTGAGTTTGAGCCTGGGAAGCTGTAGTGTTGGTCTGTCACATGTGAAATGGGAACTGCCATCCTATACTCACAACTTGAGGGCTGGCTCATCCACCTTGTACTAACAGGGTTGGCTTCTCTCCTCCTGCCTACCAATGCCTGAGGCAGATGGGAGAACTGGCCTAGTGATTATCTGACCCCAACCACCTGAATGTGCCCCATTAGCACAGGTATGGCTAATCCAGCACTGAAATTATGAACATGCGAGAACTGTGAGATAATAAATGCCGGGAAAGTTTTCTGACATATAAGATATGTTGTGCCAAAAGGAGAAATGAATAGAAAAGAAATGATAGCAGATAAAGAATATGTGCCCAAGTTGTCAGAAATTGGTGAAAGGCATCAAATATCTGAGAATCAATCAAGAGGCCATAGAAAACACCTGAACAATTTCCCTGGGAAAGGGCAATAGAAGAGATCTTCTGGGCAAAGAAAGTCAGGGTGATGGGGAGAGAAGAGAGGAGTATGAGGGATCAGGTTGAGTAGGTTCAGATTGGAACAGAGTGGAAGAGTAATGTAAGAGATGTTTTGATGCATTTCCAGGTAATCAAGAAAGCTGGAGCCAGGGACACTTTCAGGAATCCACAAGGATGACTCCAGATAAGACTCCTAGCAATAATAGACATGGTGCCTGAACTGGCTGTCTCATATAACAAGATTAGCTACCACCCTAATATTGACATAAAAGAACCTTTATCAAGTAACTGATGGAAGCAGATGCAGAGACCCACAGTCAAGCAATGGTTTGAATTCTGGGAGTCCTGTTGAAGAGAGGAAAGAAGGATTGGACAAACCTGGTAGATCAAGGTCATGGTAGAGAAACCCACAGAGAGAGCTTACCTGAGCTCAGGGAGCTCACAGATTCCAACAAATAGAGAGCCTGCATAGAAATGACCTGTTCTAAATGTGTGACAGTTGAGTAATTTGGTTTGTTTGTGTGGTTTCTAGTAGTGGGATCAGGACCTGTTCCTGGCACTTAAGCTGGATTTTTTCTAACCTAGTCCCCTTGCTGAGTTTCCTTGCACAGCCTTGATGTGCATGCCTTATTGGGTGAGTGTATTTCTCTCTCTGGCTGTCTGCTGCTGACATCGGGGTTTGGCAGTAAGGGATCCAAGGAAGCTTCCATCTGAGACAGTGAAAGAGACTGAATCTGAGGGAGTTTTTGGTGTGAAGAAGTTAATAGATTGTGAGAAAAGGAGATATAAAAGTTTAAGTAAGTTATAAGTGTCTGAGAAAGTCATTTATGGTCTGAGAAAGTCATTTATGGTCCAAGAAAGTAATTTAAAGTGGATAAAAAAAAATTTCAACAGAATGAATGAAGTGCATTTGTCTTGGGAGGGGGTATAAAATAAATAAATCAATAAAATATTGTTAAAAACCTACATGAACAGAGTATCCAAATGAGATAAATATAATAAAAATTAACCCCTCTGTGTAGGAAATACTACAGACATATTGCTACAACTGTAAAGCAAGGTAAGATGAATTGAAGAAAACAACAAGTTTGTGTGTGTGACTTTGTGTGTGTGTGTTTGACAAACAATAGTAATTAAAGAAGAATTCAATAATTTCAGAAAGTGTGATGGTGGGACACAAAGAGAACTGGATGGTTGATAGTCAAGTGAGAATGATAAACACAATATTTATGTATAATGTTGTTAATAAATAAATTAAAAAGACAGTTCTTTACTATGAAAATCATCATGAAAAAAATACTAAATATTTTCTTTAGCCAAAACTCAATATGGTCTTAAATAGAAGGCTGTAAATGAGGGCAGACTTCTGTACCAAGGGCAGAAGGAACAGATGTACACCTTCAAATGAACATTGACTGAATTATAATGCCATGAACTTTTAGATCTCTATGGAATTAAATTGGTTGATAACAGATATGATTCAAAGGGTTTTAATAAAGCTAATGTGTTTCTTTATTTTTTTATCTTTTTATTTGACTTAATATATAAAGGGCTTATGTGCTGATGATTTTTGAATAATTGCTAAGAAAAGAAAGAGGAAAGACTAGTAAGTTTAGGAAAGTGGAATAATAAAAATATTTAAAAATCAGACAGACATTCACTAAAATATAAAACCTTTCAGAAAACCAGAAATAGTGACACAATAGTTTAAAATTCAAATACCTGTGCATTTAAACAAATATAAATAAATTAGGTTTTAACTTTAAAAACAAATGATTTAGCCAGGTACCAAGCACAAACTAACTAACATATATACCTCCTGTTTACAAAGGTACTAATAAATTAGAAAACAAAAGTCTAATCACATGAAGTGTGCAGGCATTACTTAGAACACTGTAGCTATCTAGCTTTAATGGGTGTTATGCAAGACATTTTAGGACCAAAGATATCATTCATCTTAATTCATTACTGGACTCTGCATGCTAAAACACTTACTGCCAGAAAGTATGTAGCCAATGGTGCAAAAGAGGCAATAGTGTTTATGGGGATAACCAAGTCTCTTGATTGTATTTGAAGATGATTCTACAAAAGAAACTTCATATCTGCTACTGCAAACATGGTCGAAACCCTCACCACCTCAGGGAGTGTGTCTTAATGTTGTTCTATTAAATAGAGATGTTCTCATAGAGTCCTTTAAATTCTCTCTCTCTCTCTCTCTCTCTCTCTCTCTCTCTCTGTGTGTGTGTGTGTGTGTGTGTGTGTAGACTCATATGTTGCTTCGAGCCATTGTCATAGAAGATTCTTATTTTAGGGTCACGGCTAATGCTTTGATCATGAAAAAGAATCATAGAGAAATTGTTTTTCTCTTTAGACAAAAACTCCCCCTTCTTAGCTTTAAGGAAAACTCCTCCATCATGTTACCGCACACATGTCCACTGTACTTTTTAAACACTCAATTGACTGTCATGTATATGGCTGTGTTTCTCATTGCTAGATGTTCTTAGTAAACAGTACTGTGATAAATCCCCTGATGTTTGTTCTACATTGTATGCATTTATATCATCATAGGCTACATTTCTGGAATATACTTGGTTGGTTGTACCAAATATATAGTTATTTATAATTTTGATTTACCCTCAGGAGTTATTTTCATGATTTATAATCCCATCAACAATGATTATGGACTATATATGCTGCTAAAATCCTATTGAACATTCTAATATTGTCAACTTTATTATAAGATGTGCATCTTATGAATTTCAGCTATGACTTGTGATAAATTTTTACATTGTTTAAGAAACAATTGTATTTTTCTTTGTACCTTATTTTTAACTACATGTATAAATGTTGGTCTGCAGGGTACATTGCAGTGCTCATTACATGCTAAATTTCATTGATTTATAGTTGAGCACTAGTCAGCGGTGATACTTGTACCTTCTTTTCTCAGCTTGTCATTTAATTTTAATGTTTATGTTTTTATATTGTCTTCTAGTTCATGTGTAATCATAGTAATGTATATTTATAACATTGGGGATTGATATTAGAAATTTTCTCTGTATCAAATGCTTACTCATGATATGAAAACTAGATATATTTATTGTTTTATTATATGCAAGAGTTAGGAAACAATTTTATAGCTCTATTTCTTAGGCAGAATTATTAACATATATAATTCTACATACATACTAATGTCATCTTAGAGTAATGATTATGAATTACCCACTGTAATTATTTAGATATAGTATTGTTGTAGGGTTTTTTGCTTACATCAATTCTGTTTTGTTGTATACAAAAATAATTATTTAGCGCAAATTTTATGCTTTGTGGATCATTTATTGGTTGTTTTCCATTTTCTTAGTGAACAAAATCCATAATCTAAAGATCTCCTGTGTGTACTGTTAGGTACATAACCTAATTTTTAACCATTTTGGTTATTTACTCAGTTTTCTTGACAATATTTAAGATTTCTATGCTTTCCCACTTAATGCTAGTGTCAGACTTTGATATATATGACATTTTATCCTCTCTTCAATCTCATTGATCTGTCAATTTGTATATCACTGCTACATTCCATCTCTTTTCTGTTTTAGATTTTTTTTCTAAAACATTTTCCCTTTATCATTTCTGTCCTAAATATAATCTATTTAGTTTGGACAATGTTTCTTCTACATGTCTTTATAGCTTTATGACAGTTAAACTACTATTCTGCTTCATAAAACTTGCTTTCATTTTAATCTGAATCTTAAAATTTATTCAATATTCACAGAATCTATTTAAGTGAAGATAGCCTATTGATTCTGTTGAAATATGTACATTTCCTCATAATTTAAAATCAACTCTATAGACTTTACATAATCCTTTGTTGTTATTATGAAAGGGGACTTATGTACAATTAGTGCATTATATTGATTCTGATATGTTTCACAATGTATCATAATGTGTTTCTCACTATTTGTAACAAGCTCTGCAAGAGGGAGTATAACATGACTTAAAAGATGAAATCATATGATTATGATATACAATTCTATAGTGATTTTTAAAGTTCATGCTGGGGAATTTTTAATGACATACTATTACAACCTTTGTATTGTTTAATATCAAAGCCTACACCAAGTCTCCTAGTACCCAATTATGGGCTTATATAAAATGTTGAGGAAGTCAGACCAGAAGGAATCTATAGATGATGATTTAGCAAAATGAAAATGAACCCCATAGTCACATTCTAAAGCTGCTTTTAAATAATCATAGTATGTTCACAGGCATCAGATAAGACTTTCACAAAAGGGACTGTGTCCAGCAAAGAGACAACTGGTGCATTAGTCACTGACAGAAAAATTGCAATGTTATTGGAGCTGCAGTTAGAGGGTGAACCTGACAGGCATCCTAGTCAAGGCTGCCAGTCATGGAATGAGCTCAGTTCTACTCTTAATTTGATGACATAAATACTACAATGCATAAACACACACACACACAATGCAGGCACTCACACACATATACACACAAACACACACATGCACACATGCACAATTAAACATGTACCACATACAAGTGTCTAAAATATACATCCTACCAGAAGTCTTCTTGTATGGCAAGTTAATAATTGTCTTTTAAAAATTAACCAGTGTGTCTATTTTGTGGGTGGAGTGGGTGATAATAGAATCTTGCCTGACTCCACAGGCCTCCCCACTAAGTCCATATTCATTTCCAGTTTTGAAAATTCTTCTGTATTTCTATAGTACAGTCTCTCTTTCATTTAAAAACTGAAAAAGTTCATTCTGCATTTGGATGGGAGCTTGAGAACAATAGTATACACGTAGGTGGTCATCAGAAAGAGCCTGTTAGAAGATGATATGCTATTGCTCATCTTTCTCGTAGCATAATTTATAGGCGCAGCAATCCCTGTAGCTCCTCAGAGGAATTGCACTTCACCTGCACACTTTGATGGCTGGATTGACAGCATACTGTTAATTAGTACAGTTAGTGATGCCAAAGCAAAATACCATAGACCAGGTGGCTTAACATACCCTCATTTGTTTTCTCACAGTTTTGGAGCTAACAAGTCTTATATCTAAGCATAGAGAAGTTGGGAAGGATTCTCTCCCTGTATGGAACAGATGACTTCTTGTTCTGTCCTCCCATGCCCTTGCCTTTATAGACATTCATGCCACATTGAACACACATACACACACACACTCACAAACACACACACACATAAATATGCACAAGTACACACACACACACACACACACACAGAGGCAGATAGGAGAATAATGAGAACAAGGAGACTCTGAAATCTTTTCTTCTTATTCCTTCTCTTGTCATAACACATACATATCTTATAGGATGAGGATTACCATACAATTTCTTTTCACTAAACCTCCTTAAAAACATTGACTTCATGTACAGCAGCACTGGACATTAAGTCTTCATATCATGAAGTGTACGGTGGTGGCAAAATCAGATCTTTACTGACTGGACCCACTTCATTGTATTACACAGTGAACCTTACAGTCATAAGCTTCCCATTCCAGGAAAAAATATAAAATCATACTTTGACTAAAAGCCTCATAATAATATCTATGGGAAAATGTCTGCTACTGTATTGACTATAGATAATTTAAAACACTACAGCAAAATACAGGCAGTTTGAATAATAGAAAAAATAAAACATCAAAGAAAAGTTAATGAACACAAGATTTCTGTCTTATTTTTCACCAGTTAGTATAGCTATATATTTTTCTATCATCTTTCTACCTATCTTTAGAGGGAAACTTGCAAACATCAAAGCTACATAGAATTCTCCAAGATAGCTCTCTTCAAAAAGACTCTTTGTAAATAAATTATAGGCAGAAGGCTGAAATTCCCAACTGTTATTAAGGCTCTATTCAGAGTGAAATTTGATTTTTTTTCCCGTTTTGATGGCAGTACCTCAGCAGGGTTCCAAGGCACTGTCTTTTGCAATATCAAATCATTATTCAGGAGCCAGGTTTGTTTTGGAGGCACACCAAGAGTCCTCAACCCTGAGAGATGGAGTACCTCTCTCCAATTAGAGAAGAAAGAAGCTTCATTTCCCTTATGGTCATGCAAGGCCAGAATTACCCCAGGAGTGGACAGCAAAAAGAGGTGGATAGCCAAGCATTGGTTGTAGAATTCTGAGGAAGTGTTCTTCATGAATCTTACATATAAATCTCTAAAGTGGCATGTGTAATTAGTACCTTATGACTAGAAATAAAAGAAAACGTTGAGTTCACATGACTCTCACTATAATGCCCTTTGGTTGTGAAATTTTTAAGTTTTCACAGGAACTTAGAAAATCTGAGCTATGGCCCTGAAGACAGATATTTGAGAAATGAGGTGTGTGTTAATGAGATATGTTACTCGAAGTTATGCTATATTTGGGCATCATATTCTTTATGTTGAACTAAGACTAATTTATTTATATAGAAAGACAGTCTCAGAAAAACTGCTGCTCAGAGAAGAAGATAATATTCCCAAAGTTTTTGCATCATGGCTTGTAGAAGTGGTACAAAATCAATAATAATTATATATACATACATACATGTATGCATATATGCACATATAATAAATTCATGTACAGTTCTTATTTATAATAATTATTATTATGTATATGTATGTATATATAAAATCTGCTTTGTGAAAATTGTTCTTACTAGAGAAAGACGCATCACATCTCAGGTATGATTTCCAAAAGTACTTAACAAAATAAATACAAGAAAAGTTTAAGCAAATGCCAATTGAAGATTATTCTTTGGTCACTTAATCATTAATTAATAAAAAATGTATTATAAACTAAAATCAATATCATTGGTAATAGAGATTGGATGAGATTAAGGAAGATGTGATAATTTATGCAATGCAGGATCTAGCTTTAAAATTTATGCTATCAAGAGCCACTTATGGAAGAGAGAACTATATCAAGGGCCAGAGATCAAACTTCATGATAAGGTGCATGCCTAACATGCGTGAGTCTTGGATTTGGTCACCAGCGATGCAAGAGAGGAAGGGAGTTGGGAGCCCTGACCGAGCCAGAGTAATGTTTGTATTTGTGTTATCCTTATAGAGCAATGTAGTACAAATGAGATAACTAATTTTAATATTTCAAAGAAACTGCTTTAGTTTCATTTGGAGTCTGTGATAAAAACATTCTGACCAAAAAAGAAAAAAAAAAACTTGGGAAAGAAAATTTTTATTTGACTTTGATTTCCATGTTACAATCCATTGTTGAGGGAAGGCAGGTCAGGAACTCAAGAAGTTTGAAGCAGAAAACATGGATGAACTCTTCTTGTTGGATTCATGTTATGCTTGCTCACAGGCTTACAGACTCACAGGCTCATGACTAGTAACTCTCTGTTACAATCCAGGACTATTGCCTAGGGATTGTGTCAGACACTGTGTGCTCAGCTTTTCTGTCTCAGTGAATAATCAAGGTACTTCCTCACAAACATGCTCTCAGATAAATGTGATAAAGACAATTACTTTCTAATAAAGATTTTTAGACTATGTTAAGCTTACAGTTAGTGATACCTAGAACAGATATCAAATATCATTGTAATATTTAATAATAATATAGTAATAGAGAGTCAAGAGCTTGGAAATTTTTATTTGTTCATAATTGTTTGTTGCTTTGGAAATCCATGAACATATCTCTTTTGAGCTCTTACTTTTGTATGTCTATGTGTATATATTTTAAATATTGGATATAATTTGAGAAATAATTTATCAAAGTACTCAATAACTTACTTTCTTACAATATTTTTTAATCATCACTAACAAAGACATGAAGGTGATCTACCAATATTTTCTTTTTTGATACTTGTGATCCATTAAGAATATCTTTAATATCTGAGTGTGGACATTATTCTGTATAATTTAAATGTTTTCTCTTTGAATTCACTTATATGTCCCTAATACTACCAGCACCATCACTTTCTTCCACTTCTCATACCTAAAACTTCAAAATTATGAATTACAGTCTGAAAGGATAATTCTCTCTTAGGGACTCTATTTATCTTTGGAAAATTAATGTCCTTCAGTTAAACTTGGCCATTTGCAATTTTTTTCTTTTTTGCCTTTCATTTATTTATTTTTATTTATATACTTATCATTTGGTGATTTTACCTCATGCACCCCATCAAACTCAGTTATCAGACCTCTCACATTCATACCCACTCTTATGATTTCCCCATTCAAAAAATGCCCATTCTTGCTGCTCATTTACTTACTGGAGCATAATTAATGTTCAAACATTATGTAATGTTATGGAATGACTAGTCCCCTGAACAGTAGGTGAAGAAATATGTTAATTGGATCTACTGGTTTAAAATATTTACAAGATAAATAGTAGAGAAGATCGATGAGGGTAGGAAGACATGCATAGCCTCAGAAAATATTGACAATTTATTATTTAAAAAGTCTTCATTTTGGTGAGAATTGCGTGTTTTAACTTATAATAAACTTCTTTTTTCAAGGCAGGTTATATTGGCTATAGCCTGGATAGTCCAGTGTATGTCTGTGAAGATGATAAATGTCTCAACTAGATACTGAAAATCCAGTTGAAGAAAAATAAATTAAATAAAAATCTATATAAGTGAAGGCATCCTCCTCCCTTGTTTGAAGACAGGGGTGTGAGTCAAAAGCATATTTTTTTTATTCCTACATTTTCCATATTCTACCACTGACATTGACTCCATGTTTCATAACTGAAGATGAAAAAAGTTGGAATTAATGTGTTCAGAACTCACTTGTATACTGGTTATATTTTTGTTCTATATTAAGAAAGCAGCTGATTTTTCTTGTTGAAATGGAATTTTTATGCTGTAAAAACAATCTGGTAATGTTAAAAGAAAAATACAGAATATTTATGTGTGCTATCTATAGAATAAAAATACTTTATTAGGAAGAGTAAACACTTGCAATAGGGATTCTAAAAATAAAAATTCTGATTCTAAAATCAAAGCTGCATTTCAAGATGTTGGCCAAACACATACTGGAAATTTCAGTTTGCTTCTTTTGTTTGATGTTTGCAAGTCAACTACATAAATACCATCAATAAATTGTTTAATCTTTATTTGTACATGGGATTGTTGTGATTTAGTGTTTTCATTTAATTTGTATTATAAGAAGCTCTTATTTTTACAGAGTGTGTACTTATTGGGATTATTCTGTGTGATTAATACTTGTGATAGAGCAGTCCATATGTGCACATATGGACATGTAGCTGTAAGGGACAGATATAAGCCCTGTTTTGTTTCTCAGGAATCATGTACCTTACTTCTTTTACCCATAGACTCTCATGACAAGTTATTACTCACCCATTTGGATAGGCTATCTTGCCAATGTATACAAAGGACCCTTTCTATACTCCATTGTAGAAAAATGCAAATAGATCCAAGCCTTTCACCCTGCACAAAACTCAAATCTAAGTGGATCAAAGACCTCAACATAAACCCAGCCACTTAGAACTTGATAGAAAAGTAAGTGGGAAATACACTCCTACGAATTGGCACAGGCGACCACTTCCTAAATATAACACCAGTGGCATGGACACTAAGACCAACAATCAATACGTGGGATCTCCTGAAGCTTGGAAGCTTCTGTAAAGCCAAGGAAATGTCAATAGGACAAAATGACATTCTACAGAATGGGA